>CAUYQU010046837.1:0-13945 GCA_963574635.1 Cheracebus regulus
CTCTGCACTTTCACTGGGAGCTACAATCCTGAGCTGCTGCTACGCGGCCATCTTGGATCTCTCTCTGCCCGGTGATGAAGTTTTTCTGTTTCTTAGTTTTCCTTTGGCGGATGCTCATTCCCCACAGAGCCGGACCTTCCCCGGTTCGCTGTGCTTGCTGTGAAACTCTCAGTCCTCAGCGCTTCCAATTGCTGCCCTCCTTGTGGGGATGGGACCAGCGGAGCCCGTCCGTCCAGTCCGTATACTCCGCACCGAGAAGCACCGCGCTGGGGCACCAGCAAATCAGCTGCGCCGGCCAAAAGAGTTGCGCTGGCGACCCGTGTGGCTCCTCTGCTGGGAATCTCCCAGTCTGTGGGCCACAAAAATTCGTCGGAAAGTGCAGCGTCCACTCGTTCCCTGCGCTTTCACTGGGAGCTACATTCCTGAGCTGTTGCTAATCGGCCATCTTGGATCTCTCCACCAATTTATTTTTCTTAACTAAAATTCTCCTACAATAGAAAATTTTACTGCATTTTGACGTCCATCAGGCCAAAGAAAGATGTTCAGAAAGTCATTTCTGTCTGAGACCAATAATTATCCCATATTTTATGTAAAACATTCTTTAAAATTGTTTAAATGATTGCGCAAAAGGAAATTTTCCAAGGGATTTAAGTTGCCTGCTACTATACTATGGTCTCCCAGGGTCTACAGCCTGGAGGAAAATCTAGTAGCTGTTTAAAAAAAAAATTGTGTTTATCATAGCCTGTTTATGTTGTTGAATTTTCTGTTGTTTTATATACAATTTTATATGAGCTACCAATTAATGCAGTTTATATGCAGTGTCTATCCTCAGCAAGGAATGAGGTCGTAATCCTGGCCTGCTCTCACTACAAAAGCTAGGCATATATCTATCAAGGAAAAATTTATCTACCTTTAGGAATTTCTTTCTCCCTCTTTCCTAATCAGTGCAGATCCATCAGAGTCACCTGAAATCTCATCTCTTCCATGACGGTTGGCCTGTGCGACCCTTGTAACCTGATACCCTCATTTTCAATATTATGATTTGAACGCCTAGCCCCTTTCCCTCTTACAGCGTTTTCATTATTATTTTCAGGCTTACACTCAAACTCAGACATTGCTAATATTCTTTGAACTCCTCTCTGGCACTTAGCTTTCCTATCCCACACAATTAAGTACTCTGACTAATCTTATACTTAGGGAGAAGTTTTCATACAAATGTGGATATATTGAAAATAGGCTCTAAAAAATTGGATACCTGCTATACTATGATAGTGGCCTTTCAGTGTATTAAAGAATAATTCTCTTTTTGAGTTAGTATTTTTAATAGAAAATTAGATAATGGTTAAAACTCATATTGGAGTACTTGATTCAACTGTGATTTAAGAGATAATACAGAGGTCCTATAAGAGACTTTAGAGTTTACTTATACATAGTTAAGTGGTAGATCAATGGAGAGTTAAGTAGCAACAGCCTTGCAACTCAAGAGCAAGACTCTTAGATAATATAGGCAGAGAATCAAGCAGGATGAAACAGTGAATTTAGTGTAGGGAATGGAATTATTTGGAGTAATGGTACTGGGAAAACATGTCTGAATAGGTAATAGAGAGTGTGTGGAGTTCATACAGACTCTAGAGGCACTTGGGGGATTGGGGTAGAGCTTGGTGTTGCACAGATATTGTACCTTAAGCTTAAGTGATGTACTGATGATTTTCATGGAGCATTTATTCTTTTTAAGGGGAAGATTTATTTGGGTGATGTCCTGGTTAACTTCAAGAAGGCTTCTGTGTGAAATTCTGCTGGAATTCATTTTAAGGATGTAAATCCCATAAATCCACAGCTTGGGTAACAAAGTGAATCTCTAACAAATAGAAGGAATTTAAGAGAAAAATCCTGTTTATAGAAGAATAGCTGATATTGTATTACAAACAGTTATTATATATACAAATTCTCTATCCAAAGGATGTCCTTGTATGTTGTTGAAATCATTGTCACTGCCTACTCTCACTTGAGTACAGAAGAACAAGAACTCAAATTTCTTGGATTCTTTTTTTTTTTTTTTTGAGATGGGATCTCCCTCTGTTGCCCAGGCTGGAGTATGTTGGCACGAGCTTCGTTTATTGTAACCTCCACCTCCCAGGTTCAAGCGATTCTCACGCCTCAGCCTCCCTAGTAGCTAGGATTACAGGTATGCACCACCACACCTGTTTAGTTTTGTATTTTTAGTGAAGATGAGGTTTCACCATGTTGGCCTGGCTGATGTCAAACTCCTGACCTTAAGAGATCGCCCACCTGGGCCTCCCAAAGTGCTGGGATTACAGATGTGAACCACTGCGCCAGGCCAGATTTTTTATAACAGCAGATCCCTTATAAGTGTATCCCTTTGTACACCTAAATTCCTAAATCATATATTTGATAAATTTATTCAACAAAAATCTCTTATTTAATTCGCCACTAGGAACGTTGCAGAAGAAACTACAAAATAATGTTTTTTTGTTTATTCTCTTCTTACCTCCTTTAGATATATGAAAAATACCACTTATAAGTCATGTTTGTGATGTGATCATGCAAACCAATCTGTTTTGACTCTAGCAGTTTAATAAGGGGGAAGATCACTATCCTGGGGTGAATATGAAATGTGGCATGGAAAAGGAAACAATTGCTTGTGAATCCTGGAGAATCTGGTTAAGGGAGAATTTGAATATGTGGAGGAAAAGGAAAGGCATTGTAAACCAGAAGAATAGATAGGGAGAACAGTTTGAGCAAATTGTTTTGGGAGGCATATTTAATGTAGCAAAGACTTATTGTAACTTAATGTGGTAGTGATTTAATGCGAATTAGCTGGAAGAGACACTAGCTACAAAACTAGTAATTTAGTCCAAAGTTTGAGGAGCAACTTATACTAGGTTGGTAATGGTACTAGTGCAAGTAAATAAAATATTACCAAAATAATTTTGAAATTAGTCACCAGGACTTAATGACTTGTTAAAAATGTTAATGGAGAGAAGAGAGATTGTAAGTTAGTGTGATTTTAAAAATAATTCAACCACTGATAGCAATTGGGAAGTTGAAAGGAAGGGCCCAGTCCAGTTTAGTTTTAGATGTTTAGAGTTTGAATTTTCTGTATTTGATTTTGGTGAAGAAATTGAGGGTACTTCAAAAAATAAGTCTAGAACGTTTGTGTCAAATCCAGATATATAAATGTATGTAATTTTTTGGACATGGAATGAAAATCCCAGAAATCAAATAATGCACTAGTTTTATGATTTTGGCACATTCAAACTTCTGCCTTTTGTTTCTCTGGGTCACTCTGTTCAGTACAAAAATAGGCTTGCTATGTATTTTGAATGAACAATGAAAGAGTGAACCATTCTTCGTCACAAAGCTGTTCATTATAGTGAAACTTTATCTATAGATGCAGCCATTTTCCCATATTTCTGATGGAGCTAACAATAATTTTGTCTACTTAATTTTGATAGTCCTTTGTCACAGATTGTTCAAATGAACAAATATAACTTTCAATTTTTCTGGCAGGTAAAAGAAGAATATTTGAAATCAAAGGAGACCTAATGCAAAGAAAAAGACATTATTTTTAGTGGTGCAGCGATTTTGGGACTACTTAGAGTAGAACCTATTCTTTATAGAGAATATTTTGTTTTATTTTTCTATTTTGTTTTTCTTTGCTATCTAGCTTTGTTTCATAGTGACCATTTTTAGCACCATAAAAGTTAATGTAATCAAATTTAGCAGATTATTATTTAAATCTGCGCATTTAAAATTAACTTCTTGCTCCAGTGTTCATTTTTTGATTCCCTGTTTTTTATATAAATATTTGATTAAAAAGCTTTCTGTTTCATAAAATTTAGTTTTATCATTTTAATGTCATTTGAGGACATTTAAAAAACCCTCACAAAATATCTAGGATATTGTTTCAATCTATAGCCTTCTAAGTAGAAATTTTAAAAATTGGGAGATACACTTTTTTGTGTGAAGGATAAAGCTTGTATTAATGACATTAGGTATTGGATAGTATTTTAATAATTATTAAAATGATTAAAATTTGTTATATGTTAAACATTTGAGTGCATGTTGAGTTTATCATTTGAATACATAGTGCTCTTTTAAATTATTTATGTGTTATGAAGAAAAGGTCACCATGTTTTATTTTTACAAGGTAGAAAAACAATCCAGAATGATAATCAAAGCCAAGGTAGAGGAACTTGTTAAACACTTTAAAATTAGACTTCCCCCACGCCCCCAACCTCTAGTATGATACTTTGAAGGCAGCTGCTACAGATAAACTCTGGAGCCCCAGATGGTGGTTGCCTAATCCTCATGAGAATTCATGTCCTGGAAGCAGCTCTTATCTCTTCAGACCTGACATTGTCTGTGAGCTTTTGCTAAGGAGGGAATAATATAAACATGCTATGCATGAGTTTCACTTCTTGAATATGTCAAAGACACAGGAAGTTATAGCAAAGTATAAGAAGAACTGAGTTCACATTTATTGAAAATGTTGTTATATAAAGCACTTGATGCTAGCTTGTGATGAGTGATGGGGTGCAGTCTGGAAAGAAAGGCACAGTGAACTTTTTTTTTTTTTTTTGGAGGGGGCAGAATGAAAATACCGATCTCAGTGTTATGATTTCAGAGATGTAGATTTGTCATTAAGTGTGCAGTACCCAGAATAATTCAGTTATTTGACCTAATGTAAGAATGTAAAACAATCATCCATCCTGTAAATGAATATTCTGGCTTTTATTTCCTATGGAGTAGTCCTCTCTCTTTCAAAAGTCAAAACAGCAATTGCACTATTCTGGATTTGATGTTTTGTTTAGAAAAAGTTCCTGAAATCTGATTGGTGAGATCTGGGCAAGTGACAACTATAAATGGTTGTCTCTTTGGCATAGCAGCCAAATGTTCTGAAGTGAAATTGTGGATACTTTATCTGCCTAAGGCAGTGTCTCATTTAATATATGAGCAGGGGTGTTGGCACTGCCATCATGAATAATTGTTGAATCACCCACCACTTGATATTATGACTCTATAAGGAATAAGGGGGAGTTCCCATCTTATAAAATGATAAAATTTGTAATCAGATGGGAAACGGTAGTGTTCCTCTTAAAAAAGCCTAAGCCTGTCTTTCAAATCTGAGATCGCTTTCCTCTGAATAACCTGTTATCCAATCACTCTGGCCCTCTTACTTGTCCTAGAATCTGTGGTGCCCTGTTGTGTTTTCATACCTTTTTTCATTTTATTTCATCATTCTGTAGATCCCTTCCTCAAAAAAGCTTCTATTCATCCTATGAGACCTAGCTAAAATATCCCTTGTTCTGTGGAGTCTTTCTCAGACTGAATCATTTTATTTTTCTCCCAGAACGCTATAACCAGAGTAATCTTTGTAAACTAAAGATTTGATCATGCCTCAAAAAAAAGTTTTAATGGTAATTACATTTATATCAAACTTAGTGTATCAGCCTAGTGGTCTCTGTCTTCATTTGTCTAGCTGATCACATCTTCTCTTTGTCACAGAACAACTTGCTATTATCACTTCCTCTGAGCCTACTTTATGCTCTCTTTTGCCCTGGAGTGCTCCCATGTCTGTCCATTTTAGTCTTCCTCATTTTTAAAGATCTAGAGTCCATGAGGAATTAAGATAATACAACGTGATAAGTGTTTGGTGCCAAAAGAGAAAGAATTGAGTTGGCATACTTATGGAAGGGCATATATTATAAGTATGTTGTGTTTGCTTCCTCTGTTCAATTGGGAGGTCCTAATGATAGAGCTTGCTCCCTCAAACTTGTGTATACCCTGCAGTGTCTACTACAGTATCTTAGGAAAGTGGTAGAGGAGGAGATGTATTTGAAAGATAAGTAAGAAAGAACTGGGTAAAACCTGGGCTTGGTTAGATAGGATAGGTGGTAGAATGAAGGAGGAGGCAGCAAAGACATGTTCAGTAAGTTTTTTGCATTGAATTAACTGATGATTGACCTTTGGTATGTTTGTCATATTTTCCTTGCTCTTTGAAATTCTTTTGCCCAATGTATGCTAAAGTAGTCTGAAACAAACTACCTACCACCTGTATCTCTTAATCTACCCACTGAGCTCATTTTCTATTGCTTCCTTTTTCTGTCACATTTGCCACACCCTCGACACCTGTATTCTCTTTTTTTGGGTTCTGTTTCCCTAGCCCTTTAAATGGCTAATGAAAACATGCTCCAGGTGATACTGTTTTTCATCATAGTATCTTGCCACTTTGTTTTCTTGTTTAAAAGAACAAACAGCAAAAGAAAGAGACACAAACTGCTAGTTTGTAGCCTAGCTGGCTCGGTTTTCTGGAATTCTTGTCTTTGCTGTTCTGTGATTCTTGGTTTCTAATGTTTCTTTTTCTTTTCTTTCTCTTCTCTTTCCTTTTTTTTTTTTTTTTTTTTTAAAATATGGAGTTTCAATCTTGTTGCCCAGACTGGAGTGCAGTGTCTCGATCTCGGCTCACTGTAACCTCTGCCTCCCGGGTTCAGGCGATTCTTCTGCCTCAGCCTCCCAAGTAACTGGGATTACAGGCGCCCACCACCATGCCCTCATAATTTTTTGTATTTTTAGTACAGATGGGGTTTCACCATGTTGCTCAGGTTGGCCTTGAACTCCTGACCTCAGGCAATTCGTCTGCCTCCCAAAGTGCTGGGATTACAGACGTGAGTCACTGTGCTGGGCCCTGCTGTTTCTTAACTTACTCTGCTCCCATTTCTGCCTTCCCATTTGTGCACCACCATTATTATAAATGCTTTATATTTTCTCTCTTGATTGGGTTACATATTCTTTTATTCTTACTTCTTATTCTTAATCCTTCGTGTTTTCTCTCATTTTGTTTTTCTAATTTCCTCTCCGTTATCTTTTTCTGTTTTCTTCTCCACATTCACTTCCTTTTTTTAATTATCTTTCAGCTCTCTTCCTTTTTTCATTCTTCACTGTGTATCATTAAAAAATAAAAACAAACCCAAAAATGAAAGATAAAACTTCTGGCTATATTCAGGCCTTATTTTGTGCTTAATTTCCATATTTCCCATTGCTTGCTTAGAGCTGACACCAAGTTTTCCCCTTCATTTATGACTTTTCATTACTTTCCTCATATTCCTTCCCCATAACAAATCTTAAAAAGCTATAATCCCAGCTATTCTCCATCATCATCATTTCTGACTCCATGTGCTTGCTTCTTCCATTTTTCTTCCAGTGATTTTATATGTGTGTGTTTATTAAAGCCCTAAAATGGGGAAAGTATAGCTGATGTGCAGCTGTGAGTCCTGCAATACTGGCTTTCCTACCTCTTAGAAGCCTTGTGGTGAGGATAGGAGCAGGAGCCAATTCATAAAAAGAGAATGAAGAGTCAAATAAGAAATTTGAGGGTGTTTATAGCTGTCTGTAAATTATGCTTTGTAGAAAATACAGTTGGAAGTGTAATTGAGGAACGGGAGTAGACCATAAGTATGAACCATTGAGAGGCTCTCTGCTTAAAGATATTTATCTTTTCTTCCCTTCCCCTGTGACTCATACTTACTTTTCATTAGAAATACATGTGGTTTAACTGGTCTTTGTTTTAAATGAAAATTGTTCTGTAATATTAAGTCTTCATCACACCTTGTGTGAATTAATCTTAATAAGATTGTGAATATAAATTTTACTTTTGAGTGTGAGGGAAGGACAGTAGAGGAGAGCACTAATGGGTAGAAGCTCTCATGTGCAGCAGGGGCTATGGGAGACAAGTGTATCATTGCATTCTCTTGTAACTTTTGTTTTGAAGTCATGAATTTTTAAAATGAAGAGGCTATTAGTGAGAATCTAGTTTAATTTCTTTATTTTATAGGTTAAAAAATGATGCAGAGAGATTTACTTGTTCAGGTCTTACAGCTTGTTAGTGATTTGAAAGGGCCAGTTCTATCCATTGTCTTTTTAACACCATATTGTTTTTGTATTACAGTGGCTTTCTAGCCATTCCTGGACTTTAAGTTGGAAGAAAAGGATCAAAGAGAGAAAGAAACAAAAAGTAATATGTATCTGTGCCCTTCCACCTTCTCCTTCTTTTCTTCCTTTATTGTTAGTATATTATAATATTCTAGTTTTCTATATCTGGAGAACAGATCCTACTTATACAACTAACGAGCTGTTTTATTGCATATATTAGAAAACAAAAATATTAGAGCTTTCTAAAGGAGGAAGGCAACAATATATTTATTTTAAAGGCTTTTTGTGCTGTTTTATTTATGTTCATCAAAAATACAAGATAACTTTTTGTCTAGAAAATCTGAATGGGTGAGAAGGAAGCAAAATCTGACTGGAGAATCCAGCAGTCCAGAGTTACTTTAAGAAGTGAATGTGCTTAAATCAGCACGGCCCAATGACATGCATCATAGGGCATTAAAGATGAGGCAGATATCATTGCAGAGGCACTAGCAAATTACCATACGCAGGATGTGAAAAGGGCAGAGTAATGGTAGGGCTTCTAAGCCACCACTTTTGTTAATCTAGTGCTCTTTACCACCTCCCCCAAACCTGTAGAAACAAAGAAGCTTGTTTGTTTCAAAGCCCAGCTTTGAAAACACCGTTTACCCAGCTATACCGTATTTTCCCAATTTAAACATCCTAAATATAAATCCAGTGTGGGTTTTAAGAGCTTGTATAATGTCTGTGGAAAATAGAGAATAGAAATAGGGCTTCTATTCACAAGTGTTTCTTGAATCCCAGTTTTTAGCGTACATTTAGCATACTGCCTCATTTGATCGTCTAAGCAACTCAGAATGTCTCTGATATAATACATAAAGATAGCCACAGCATGCAATACAAAATGTACATTATTTGGATTCATTTTGTATTATTAATCCAAACCTTTGCTTGTTTCTATTATGTACCTTGTCTGCTTCCACAAAAAGATTTGAGATAGATTGGGATAACATGTATGTGCAACAGGACAGCTGAAGATAAAGTCAAAGAGTAAACAATCAAGTAAGGTTACCTCTTCTAGGAACTTGAAGTGCAATGATTATTGCACTTAGATATTAAATTTAACTCTTAGCTTTGGCAGTTAAAGCATGGGGAAATCTAATGAATTGTTTTAATTGTTTAATTAATTAAAGAGAAGCACATTACTTTTTAACCTTAAATCATGGTTATTTAAATACACATTGTATTATGTCTGTAAAATTTGTTGTTTGTTTTTTAGAGGGGGGGTCTTGCTCTGTTGCCCAGGCTGGAGCACAATGGCACGATCACAGCTTACCATAACTTCCACCTCTTGGGCTCAAGTAATCCTCCTCCCTCAGTCTCCCCAGTAGCTAAGACTAAGTTGTGAGCCACCATGCCCAGCTAATTTTTAAATTTGTTGTAGAGATGGGGTTTCATTATGTTGCCCAGGCTGATCTTGAACTCCTGGACTCAAGTGATCCTCCTGTCTTGGCCTTCATAGTGGTGGGATTACAGACGTGAGCCCATCATGTCTGGCCCTTACAACTACTTAAGAGTAGGGACCATATGGATCCATGTTTGTCTCCATCACATTTTTTAGCACAATTGAACAAATGGTTGAATATAATTTCTTTTGAGGAAAGTACCTTCTTTTGGCACTGGAATCTAATAGAAAATTTGGCTTCTGGAATCTCATGAACAAAATACTGAGTAATGTAAGTTACCGATAATTCTTTTAGCCAAAGTTTTATAAAGGAAACAGAACAGTTCTTTGTATAGCCCTTGCTTTTGTTAAACCTACAGAAACTGCAGGGGGCAACGAGGAAATACAGGATGGCATCTTGAACAAATCATGAGATTTTGAGTCAAATGGACCCAAGTCTAGTCCCATACCTGCTTTGGTTTCTGTGATGTTGGACAAGCTGTATAACCTTGCTGAAGTTTACAGATTTCCTCATTTGTAAAATAAGGCTGCTAATAATTTTTTCAAAGGCATTTTGGTTTGTTTAAATGAAGTAATTCAGGTACTCACCAGTTTCTTTTGAGAGAAATTATTTTTCTTTTTAAATTTATTTTTATTTTCTTACTTTAAGTACCAGGATACATGTACAGGATGTGCAGGTTTGTTACATAGGTATATGTGTGCCATGGTGGTTTCCTGCACCCACCAACCCATCACCTAGGTTTTAAGCCCTACATGCATTAGCTGTTTGTCCTGATGCTGTCCCTCCCTGTGTCCATGTATTCTCATTGTTCAACTCCCACTTATGAGTAAGAACATGTGGTATTTGGTTTTCTATGTTCTTATGTTAGTTTCCTGAAGATGATGGCTTCCATCTTGATCCATGTCCCTGCAGAGGAAATAATCTCATTCCTTTTTGTGGCTGCATAGTATTCCATGGTGTATATGTACCACATTTTCTTTATCCAGTCTATCATTAATGCACATTCGGGTTGGTTCCATGTCTTTGCTATTGTGAGTAGTGCTGCAATAGACATATGTGTGCATGTATGTTTATAATAGAATGATTTATATTCCTTTGGCTATATACTCAGTAATGGAATTGCTGGGTCAGATGGTATTTCTTATTCTAGATCCTTGAGTAATTGCCACACTGCCTTCCACAATGGTTGAACTAATTTATACTCCCACTAGCAATATAAAAGCATTCATATTTCTCCTCAGCTTTGCCAACATTTGTTGTTTCTTGACTTTTTAATAATCACCATTCTGACTGGGTTGAGATGGTACCCCATTGTGATTTTGATTTGAGTTTCTCTAATGATCGCTGATGTTGAGCTTATTTTCATGTTTGTTGGCCACATAAGTTTCTTCCTTTGAGAAGTGTCTGTTCATATACTTTGCACACTTTTTGATAGGGTTGTTTTTTTCTCGTATATTTGTTTAAGTTACTTGTAAATTCTGGATATTAAACCTTTAGATTGCAAAAACTTTACCCATTCTTTAGGTTGCCTGTTCACTCTGATGGTCGTTTCTTTTGCTGTGCAGAAGCTCTTTAATTAGTTGCCATTTGTCAATTTTAGCTTTTGCTGCAGTTGCTTTTGGTGATTTCATCATTAAATCTTTGCCCATGCCTATGTCTTGAATGATATCACCTAGGTTTTCTTCTAGGGTTTTTATGGTTTGGGGTTTTACGTTAAAGTCTTTAATCCATCTCGAGTTGATTTTTGTATAAGGTGTAAACAAGTGTTCCAATTTCAGTTTTTTGCACATGGCTAGCCGGTTTTCCCAGCAGCATTTATTAAATAGGGAATCGTTTCCCTGTTGCTTGTTTTTGTCAGATTTGTCAAAGATCAGATGGTTGTAGATGTGTGGTCTTATTCTGAGGTCACTATTCTGTTCCACTGATCTATATATCTGTTTTGATACCAGTACCATGCTGTTTTGGTTACTGTAGCCTTGTAGTATAGTTTGAAGTTAGGCATCATGATGTCTCCAGCTTTGTTCTTTTTGCCTAGGATTATCTTGGTTATGTGGGCTCTTTTATTGCCCCATGTAAATTTTAAAGTAGTTTTTTTCTAAGAGGGAACAATTTTCTGAACTGTGCATTGGCTTTTCAGTTACGCTGACTTTGGATTTTGCTGTTTGACCATGGGCAAAGCACTTAACACATCTGCTATGGTTTGAATGTGTCCTCTAAAGGTCATGTGTTAGAAATTTGATCCCAAGTATAGAGGTGTTGGGAGGTGGGACCTTTAAGATATGTTTAGGTCAGGAGAGCTCTGCCCTCATGAATGGATTAATGTAGTTATTGTGGGCTCATGGTAACAGAAGAAGTTTAGCCCCATCGTGTGTGTGTTTTAGCGCCTGTGCAGTTTGCGCGTTAGTTCTCTTGGCAGGAATCTTGCCCTTAACTTGTTTGTTTACAATGCCAACAGCATGTAGGATAACATTGTAGACTGTTTCAGGTTTGCCACGGTAACATTTGTGAGGCATTCCTATATGAACAGTACCCATTCCCTTTATGTCTACAATATCACCTTTCTCGTAGCTTCACAGGTATGTGGCCAAAAAAACAGCTCTTTGATAAAAGGCTTGGAGACCATATCAGGTGCCTCTCTTACTATAAGATGACTGTTCCAGCTGAAAGACAGCTAGTATACTTTGATACACTTTAAAGTGACTGCATAGTATTTCACAGCTTAGGTGTGTCATGGTTTATGTCATCTTCGCTCTGTTGATGGGTACTCTGTAAGCTCTACATTTTTAGTTGGAGAGGAAAGTTGAAATCATGCATTTGTACAATTGTTGGTTTGTTGGAGTTTTTTTTTCTTTCAGTTTTGTCAGTCCCTAATTCGTACATTTTGAAGCCCTATTCTTAGGATTATTAGGATATTTTGGTGAATTGTCCCCTTTTTTATTATTAAATGTTTCTCTTTATTCCTGACAATGTCCTTTGTTCTAAAATCTGCTTTTTCTGATATTAATATAGGCAGCCACCCTTGCTATCTTTTCTGCTATTTTTAAGTCCTTTTATTTTTTAGCAGATACATGTCTAAAAAGTGGGTTTTGTATAGAAAGCATGGAGAAAGGTTCTTTCCCTGATCTCAAGTAGTTCCTTCCATCCCCACACAAGAGAGTAGTCCTTAGTCAGAAACTTGATGAAACCCATCTTCAGCCTTTTTCCCCCTCCCACCCTTCCTCTCCCCACTTTCCCCTCCCCTCTTTTTCCCCTCCTTCCCCTCCTCTTCTCTCTCTCCCCTTCTCCTTTCCCCTCCCCTCCTCTTCTCTGCTCCCCCTCCGCTCCTCCTTCTCCTTTGTTCTTTTCCCCTTCTCCTTTCCCTCTTCGTTTTGGCAGGATCTCCCTCTGTTGCCCAGCCTGGAGTGTAGCAGCATGATCTTGGCTCAGTGCAACCTGCTGGACCCAAGCAATCCTCCCACCTCAGCCTCCCGAGTAGTGGGGACTAGAAGTACAGACCACCACATCCAGCTGATTTTTGGATCTTTTGTAGAGCTGAGGTTTGCCCGTGTTGCCCCGGCTGGTCTCGAAGTCCTGGGCTCAAGCGACCCACTTGCCTCAGCTTCCTGAAGTTTCACTGTTGCAGGTGTGAGGCTCCACACTGGGCCTCACTTTCTCGGTGGCCAGTTTCTCTGGTATTTTTCCCTGGAAATTCCAACCACTTTGACCTGTGTACATTCTGTGATCTGTCCTTGACGCTCAATTAGGTAGATGTGGTCTGGTTGGACTACCTGCTCCTTTACAGGGTGGTTAGGAATCCTTCTCAATGTGTTATACTTGGACTATGATAAGATTCAACTTATCTATTTCCTTTCTTTCCAGGATCACTATTCTGCCATGTCTGATCTGTGTCTAATGGTATTTCAAGCTGAGGCAGGGGGATCTCTTGAGGTTAGGAGTTTGATACCAGCCTAGGCAACACAGTAGACTCTGTCTCTCCACAAATTAAAAAAAAAAAAAATAGTTGGTCATGGTGGTATGCGACCGAAGTTTCAGCTACTGGAGGGGCTGGGGAGGAGGTTGGATCACTTGAGCCCAGGAGTTTGAGGCTACAGTGAGCTATGATCTTACCACTGTTCTTGAGCCTGGGTAACAAAGCCAGACTGTCTGTGAATGAACGAATGAATGAATACAGTTGTGTTTTCTTACTGCTTACATTCGACGTATATGTGGTCCTTGTTACTCCATGATAACTGGAAGTGTAATTTTGCTTTCATTCTTAAATGATATATTTGGAGCATATAATCTCATTGAAAGCTTTTTTTAGCAGTTGCAGTGTGTATTTCTACTGTGTTCTGGCATTTATTATTTTTTATGATACCAGTAGGCATTTATTTTATTTTTTTATTTTTATTTTTTAGAGAGAAAAGGAGAAAGAAAGAAAGAAACAGCAAAAGAAAAAAAAAGAATGAAAGAGAGAAAGAAAGAGGAAGAGAAAGAGGGAGAGAGAATGGGATTCTTGTTTTATTGCCCAGGCTATAAAATGGGTATTAAAAACCTCTTTTTAATACCTA
>CAUYQU010046841.1:0-23892 GCA_963574635.1 Cheracebus regulus
GTGTGGCTCCTCTGCCGGGAATCTCCCGGTCTGTGGGCAACAAAAATTCGTCGGAAAGTGCGGCGTCCACTCGTTCTCTGCGCTTTCACTGGGAGCTACATTCCTGAGCTGTTGCTAATCGGCCATCTTGGATCTCTCTGAGCTGCTCCATTTCTTAATGCCTCAATTTTCTCATCTGTAGAATGGGAACAACTGTAACTGTCCCTCGGTGTCTCCCAGGATTGTTCAGAGTGGAAATGTCATCTGGCGAAAGCCTTTACAGCTCAGTGTGGATGAGTGCAAAGGGCCGTTTCTTCCTGGCCCCTTTACGTTTCATCCAGTCCTTCACTTGCCAGCATCTGAAGCATCTCTGGGAGTAACACATTCTGAATGGGCCAGCAGAGGTTAAGAAAGTCATGTTTTAATTAGATTTCCACTCTATCTCAACGTCGAAACTAGAGTAGGGGAATCGAGATCTTATCTCTAGACACTATAACTGGGAAATCACAAAATTGGCTGGAGACTCTCAGGCAAGGGTAGGAAGCCCTCTGGCTTGGGACTCTTTTGAAGGGATGATTCTACTGATTGGAGAGTGTTCACACTCTTTGTTATGGAGTACCTGTGTGAGTCTCCTAGAGCTTCTTAACAAATTGACACGGACTGGCTAGCTGAAACAACAAACATTTATTTCTCATTCTGGAGGCTAGATGTCTGAGATCAAGGTAGTAGCAGGATTGGTTCCTTCTGAGGCTGCCCTATTTGGCTGTCTTCTCACTGTGTCCTCACATGGTCTTCTCTCTGAGTATGTCTGTGTCCTGAGTTCCTCTTCTGATAAGGACACTAGTCATATTTTCCACCGTAATGCCTCATTTTCACTTATTTACCTCTTTAAAGACACTATCTCGATACAGTCACATGTGAGGTGTTAGGGGAATTTTGGCAGGAGTGGGAAATGAAATTCAGCCTATAACAATGCCCAAATTGGATAGTGGATATAAGCAGCGAGGAAACCCAAAGACTGTACAGATTTCTGCTGAAGTTTGTTCTCCGATGAAGAGCCTCAACTGAATAGACTTGCTGCCTTCTTGGTTGTGGCATCATCCACATTTTCTTGTTCTTTATCTCAGCTCAGATGTGCTGCTACAGAAAGGAGCTGGTCTACACCCAGTTCTC
The DNA here is from genome assembly GCA_963574635.1 of Cheracebus regulus. NCBI lineage: Eukaryota > Metazoa > Chordata > Mammalia > Primates > Pitheciidae > Cheracebus > Cheracebus regulus. The sequence continues at coordinate 1,153 of CAUYQU010046841.1, forward strand.
TGTTTCTTTACCACTTCGCAGAATGAGTTTTGCTACGGCAACCACTGGCTGGGAAGAGATAACCCAGGGGGTACCAGGGTCAACTCATGTTCTTCTCTCCTTATTTCTTGGACAGCTCTGTTGTATTTTAGCTGCTGCATAAATCCCCAGAGAGGAGCTTTTTGCTAATAATTTTGTGTATGTGTATGTGTGTGTGCGTGCATGCATGCATGTGTGTATGTGTGTTGGGGGTGGGGGGCTAGGCAAAGTGATATCTTTAAGAAAGTTGTCAAATGGAAGGTAGGATCTCCCTGAAGAGGGAAGCCACTCATTCATTGACCAATAGGTCACACTTGGATTTTCTGTTTCAGGCCAACCCACACTCTAGTGACTATGCAACCCTTGGCAGTTTTCAGCGGGCTCCTCCTGCCTTCCCAGCAGATAGGAATAGTGCTCTGCAGACTTCAAACTCTCTTGATTCTATCTCCTTCAGGTTTTAAAGGCAGATTTTATCCACTGTGGCTCTTGGGCTTTGGCGTCTGGGCCATTCACAGCTACCCCGCTGGAGACGCCTCAGATGTGTTAGAAGCAGCAGTTTGTCATGGGAAGAGGAGGCAGCAATGGGAAAGCAGTGTGAATGTTTACTATTTGAAGGGACACATTACTCACTGAGTCATCTGCCTGAAAGCTGTTTTCAGTGTCCCCTGGACCTTGAAGACCATAAGAGGCAGTTATGTGGATGAGAGAGGGGGCATTCAGAGCAGAGACCTGTTAAAATCTCCTGGCACAACTCAGGTCCTCCACCTTGGGGACTGTCTTGGGTGGTCCCAAGCATCCTAAATGCCTCCGGAATCTTCCCTGAAGACCTGGATTTACTTCTAGCCCAGTGATGTGTCTGTCCACGGCCATCCTTGTGCAAAGTTTGCCTTTCCAGCCCAGTTGCTCTGCTGCAGTTTATAACAATTGCTAATGGACAGACACAGACTTGAGCAGTCCCTGTGGCCTCCCAGGGCATCTGTCAAAGATGTGCACACAGAAGTCAACCAAAGTTCCAGTTTCTCTCTCTTATCCTCGGGAAGCCAGACGTGGTACCCACACAGGACAATTTAGAACCGCTGGCTGTTTCTCTACTTCCCTGTTGGCCCTATTTGTATATTTCTAGCATGTCTTTTCTTTATTATTTGTTCATGTATTCATTCCTTTATTCCGCAAATATCTATTGAGCACCAATGATGTGCTAAGTATGGCTTAAATTTACCCTGGGAACACAAAAGTGAAATAAACAAAGTTCCTGCCCTTGGGTGCTTCTTTTAATGTGAGAGGGTGGGTGAGTGGATGGAGGGAGGTAAGTCTTTGCATTTGGTTTTCATGGATTATAACAAATTTCAACAGCACTTTTAATTCCATGATAATCTCTAACTGGAAAAGCAATCCCCTCAATACATACCTCCTGCCACTTCATCCTGAATCTCTGTCCTGGATTGTGAAGGGATATCAAGCATGGCAATATACTTTGTTGTGTTTTCTTTTTGCTTAACTCAGGGGCTTTTAACCCATTCTGTGCTTTGGACTCCTTTGGCGGTCCTATGGACCCCCTTCTCAGAATAATGTTTTTAAATGAATAACATAAAATGCGTAGGGTTATGAAGAAAACAATACTTTGAAAGGCATTTCTCAAAATTTTTTTAAAGTTGTGATATTATAACATATGTGCCCTTTTATTAGCACATTAAATAACATGATTTAGCACTGGGTTTCATAACAACTGTGATTTTGAAGTACCAATAAGCATAAATAATATTTTGAAATATCTGTAATACCTGGACTGTGTTATGAAAATATCCCTGATTTCTACTGATCACAAAGTTCTAGGTACTGCAAATAGCACTCTAGTTCATTGTCACTGTATTAATCTGCTAGGGCTACCATTACAAAGTCCCACAAACTGGGGGACTGATACCCTCAAGAAAGCAGCCAGATGGAAGATAGGATCACATTTCAACAGACACATGAGATAGTACATTTCTGTGATTTAAGCCCCCAGTTTATGAGACCAGCCCAACTCTGTTACTAGGGTCTTATTTTAACTTAAAGGAGTGTTTCCCCAATTATATTCAAGTACAAACAGAAAGGTACTTTGAGTTCTGGAGGCCAAAATCCAAGATCAAAGTGTCAGCACTAGAAAATGGCCAAGATGGTACAACAATCTGCACATACACCTCACACATAGGAAAGAGAGGTGGGCATTGTATTTGTGAGAAAAAGAAGGCTCCAACTAGCCCAACTCTAGTACTAGAATCTTACGTTTTCCTTGATAACCCACTACATACTGCCTTCACTCTCAGTTCTCTGAAAAACAACTATAGTGACCTCAAGTGACCCAATCTTCTAACACTGAAATCACCTAGGGGTATTATGCAATCCTAGGAATACATGGTGAAGAGAAACTACCTCTGTTTTTAATCTAAAAGCCAAATGTCATCATGTCACCCCCTGGCGCTACTCCTTGACCTTCTCATTGCTTTCAAAAATCTTTAAGGTAGCTTTCAAGGTTCTTCATGACTGGCCCCTGCCCTCCTCCCTGGCCTCATCTCACTCCTCACTAATTCCTGAGATGGTCTAGCCACCTGCTTTCTCACAGGCCATTGAGCACACCCATCTTCTTTCTGCCTCTGGCTTTAGCACATGCCATTTGTTCTGCTGTGGTTCAGAAGCTTTAAGGATTTCTGAAAGATGTCAGGGTGATATGGTTTGGCTGTGTCCCCACCCAAATCTCATCTTGAATTGTAGTTCCCATAATCCCCACATGTCATGGGAGAGACCCAGTGGGAGTTAATTCGATCATGAGGGTGGGGTTTTTCCATGCTGTTCTTGTGATAGTGAATAAGTCTCATGATATCTGAGGGTTTTATAAAGGGCAGTTCCGGTGCACATGTACTCTTGCTTGCCACCATATAAGATGTGCCTTTGCTCCTCCTTCACCTTCTGCCATGGTTGTGAGGCCTCCCCAGTCACACGAAACTATGAGTCCGTTAAATCTCTTTTGCTTTATAAATTATCCATTCTTGGGTATTTCTTCAGAGAAGTATGAAAATGGACTAACACAGGGGAATGTACCTTTCTGGCCTCTGAATTAGCAAAGAGTAAGATGGTGTAAAACTCAACAGTTCAGAGCCCTGAGAAAGGCACTTTACAGATGAGTGAGAGTCCAGTTCATCTAAAGCATCACATTTTTGAATGGAGTTTCTGGGCTTAAAACTTAAGTTCTGATTTATATCTCTGTTTGTGTTTGTGTGTTTTTGTATGTGCTTTTTGGTAAAAACAATTTCTCACAGGCTTAGAATAATGAGCTCCCTGGATGTGCAAGTTTTAGAAATAGTAATCTACCTGTGCTAGGTAAACCATGTCTGAAATGTTACCTGCTGAGACAAGAACATTCCTGGGAGGTGTGATTGGATATGTTCTGTGTGTGTAAGGGGTGTGTGTGTGTCTGTGTGTGAGGAAGAGAGAGAGAGAGAGAACTTTAGCCTAAAGGAGTGTTTCCTGAATTGTATTCATTTGTTCTCTGCCTTCAAGATTTTTGCTATATTCAACTACCATCTGTACTTACTTTCTTACATGCATACATTTTCATAATATTTTTCTTTAAATTGACCCATTTTTTGTAAGTGTAGCTTCAACCTGAAAAGACTATCCAACAAGCCACAGACTTGGAGATAACAATCACAAAACACGTATCTGAGAAAGGTCTGATATCTAAAATATATACAAAGAACTCTTAAAATCCAGCTATAAGAAAACAAAGGACCCAAATTAAAATTAGGCAAAATACCTGAACAGACACCTCACCAAAGATATACAGATGGCAAATTAGCATATGAAAAGATACTCAACATCCTATGTCATTAGAGAATTGCAAATTAAAATTACAATGAGATACCACTTCACACCTATTAGAATGGCTACAATCCAAGACATGGACAGCACCAAATGCTGAAGAGGATGTGGAGCAATAGGAACTCTCATTTGCTGCTGGTGGGAGTGCAAAATGGTACAACCACTTTGCAAGACAGTTTTACACTTTCTTACAAAACTAGCATACTCTTACCATATGATTCAGCAGTCTCACTCCTTGGTATTTTCCCACATGAGTTGAAAAGTTATGTCCAAACAAAAACTTGCATACAAATGTTTATAGTAGCTTTATTCCTAACTGCCAAAACTTGGTGCTATGATGTAAACATTATTCCCCAAATTTCATATGTTGGAATTCTAGCCCCCTAAAGTGACAGCAGTGGCGTCTTGGGGAGATGAGTAGATTATTATGGTGGGACCCTCATGAATGAGATTAGTGCTCCTATAGAAAGGCCCAAGGGAGCTTGTTTGCCCCTTACACCAAGTGAGGATGCAGCCAGAAGGCACTGTCTTTGAGGAATATGCCCTCACCAGACACTGAAGCCAGTGCCTTAATCTTCTGCTCCCACAACTGTGGGAAATCAGGATTTGTTGCTTATAAGCCACCCAGTTTATGGTATTCTTGTTATAGCAGCTGGAACAGACTAAGATACTTGGAACATACCAAGATGTCCTTTAATAATAGGTGAATGGATGTCTGTGGTACACCCAGACAATGGAATATTACCCAGCAATAAAAGAAATGAGCTAACAAGCTGTGAAGAGACATGGAGGAACCCTAAATGCATAGTGATATGTGAGTGAAGTCAACCTGAAAAGACTATGTCTGGTATGGTTCCAATTATAGCATATTCTGGAAAAGGCAGAACTGTGGGGACAGGTAAAAGATTAGTGTGGGAGTGGGTGGATGGAGGGATGAGTTAGGTGGAGCACAGAGGATGTTTAGGGCAGTGAAACTGCTATATATAATACTGTAATGGGAGATAGATGTCATTAACGTTCGTAAAAATCCTTAGAATGTACAACAGCAAGAGTGAACTGAGATATAAACTATTAACTTTAGTTAATACTAGTGAGTCCATATCAGCTCATTAATCGTAACGTACTACACTAATGCAAAATATAAATAATAGGGGAAACTACGAGGGGAAGCAGGAGAGGATATATGGGAATTCTTTGCTTTTTCCAGTTTTTTTGTAAAATAAAATTGCTCAGAAATAATCATCTGTTATTAAAGAAGAATATCATATCCAAGGAATCATATGGTTGATGTCCTCTTATATGTTTTCCTGCATACGAATACATGTACAATTGTTAAAATGTATACAAAATAATGAAAATGTGCACCTGAAATCATCTCACCAGTAGAGCTTGAACCACATAATTTAAAAACCACAGTTTCATCCCGTTTTTTTAGAAGTAGTAGTCCTGGCCAGGCATGGTAGCTCATGCCTGTAATCCCAACACTTTGGAAGGTTGAGGTAGGCAGATCACCTGAGATCAGAAGTTTGAGACTAGTCTGACTAACATGGTGAAACCCTGTCTCTACTTAAAATACAAAAATTAGCTGGGTGTAATGGTGGGCACCTGTCATCCCTGCTGCTCAGGAGGCTGAGGCAGGAGAATCACTTGAACTGGGGTAGTGGAGGTTGCAGTGAGCCAAGACTGTGCTATTGCACTCCAGCCTGGGTGACAGAGTGAGACTCCATCTCAAAAAAAAGCATGCACATATATACCATGGAATACATGCAGCCATAAAAAATGATGAGTTCATGTCCTTTGTAGGGACATGGATGAATCTGGAAACCATCATTCTCAGCAAACTGACACAAAAACAGAAAACCAAACACTGCATGGTGTCACTCATAGGCAGGTGTTGAACAATGAGAACACATGGACACAGGGAAGGGAGCATCACAAACTGGGGGGACTGCGAGAGGGACAGCTGGGGGTAGGGAGGTTGGGGAGGGATAACATGGGGAGAAATGCCAGATATAGGTGAAGGGGGATGGAGGCAGCAAACCACATTGCCATGTATGTACCTATGCAGCAATCCTGCATGATCTGCACATGTACCCCAGAACCTAAAGTGCAATTATATATATATATACACACACAATAAAAAAATAAAACTCCAAAACTAAAAAACAAAACCAAAAAGAAACAAACAGCAACAACAACAAAAACAACAACAAAAAAGGTAGTGGTCCCTTCCTCATTCTCCCTGCCTCTGCCAAATAAAATCTCAGCATGCATACAGGCTAGAGGAGAGCAGCTTTGGCTAAAATGGGGAGAGGAGGCCTGGCATACTGCAGCCCCGTCTCTTTCCACCTTATTTTCCATGACCCCATCGCTTTAACCCTGACAACACCACAGAACCCTGGTGCTATCCAGAACACAGCTGAGAAACCACTGGTCTAAAGGTCAGCATATTGGTAGGTGCGCAGGGTGCTCTGATGCCCATCCAAAGACCCCTGGCAACTGGGGACAATCCTGCAAGCTCCCATCTGCCTTGGTTCTCTCCTCTAACTGGAGTCCCTCAGGCTCTATCTTGCAAAGGTGTGATGAAGACAGAGACAGATGTATGTGTCCTTGGAAGAGTCTTGGGACACAGTTATTCTAGGCTGAAAGGATGCATATTTAACCCTTTAATACATACTGCTGGTGGCAGTAGCAATTGGTATGACCACTGCAGAGAGCAGTTTGGCACTATGGAGTCAAATTGAAGAAGGAACTGATCCTTTGGCCTGCCAATGCTGCTTGCAAGTTCATGTCCGGTTTTGAGTTCAAAAGCTCTTACATGTGTTCATGAGGAACATGGTCAAAGGCTGTTATTGCAGTAGCATTTGTAAATGTGAAAAACTGGGAACAACCTGAATGTCCATCAGGAGGAGAATGGATAATGGCATTATTGTAGACTCACACCATGGTATTTTAGACAGCTGTTAAAATAAACTGGATGTGTGTCAGTATGAAAAGATCTTGAAACATAATGCCAGGTGAAAAAATCAAGTTCCAGAATGATATGTATGACATGATTCTATCCTTATCAATACTAAATATAGGAAATAAACTGAATGCAGTTTATAGATACATATAGGTAATATCTTATAAAGACAGTAGAAAAATATGTATCAAATTCATGTTGATAGGCAGGAAGGGGGTTCTGGGGAGGGGGAACACAAGAAATTGGGTGGCTTTGTACACACAAACACACTCTTACACAAATCTGATAAAATTCTAACTTTTCTCAACTTTGGTAAATACATGTTTATTTAAACATAGTTATTTGTACTTTCTACATTTAAATTAAACCATGATTCTCATTTGGCTAAATCTATCAAACAGTTCTGTAGCTCTTACTAGGTATCAGATTTTGCAAGCTTCATAATACCCCCAGGAGGCACTGTTTTAGAAGGAAGGAAACCGAGGTACAGAGAGGCTAAGCCACTCATCCAAGGGAAAACATCTGGTAAGAGGCAGAGAAGGGCATCAGACCCAGGCAGCCTGACACACAGTCCGTTCTCTCGAGCACCTGCCATGAAGTATCCGTGGCTTATAGTCTCTCATCTGGGTCCCCTACATGTACCCTGCGGCCTCTCTCACCCTACCCACCTGTCCACTTTGTATCAAGCTAAGTTCACTTCTTAAGAGGAATTAAGTTTGTCCACCTCTAGCCTCGCTCCTAGGCCATAATAAGTGCACAGCAAATGCTGTTGAACAATGGAACGGATGCATGCTTAAGTGGCTTCAGGTTTCTGGAAGCTCCTCTGAGCCAGCGTCACACTCAGGGTTATCCTCTCTGAGTCTTCCGCTGCATCTCATGTCACCCAGGATGTTAGCAGTAGGTCCATGGAAAATCAGCCCAATTGATATGAAAAAAAAAACCCAAAATAATGTGGGATGTTTATTTCAGAGGGACCACCTTTCTCCCTCTACACATGGAGGAGTTAGTCAGAGAAAATGGTCATATTTCAGAGAATATTCTGTGTTCCTTGCAAATCCTTTGTCTTTCTCCGACTAATTCATACTAAACTTCTGGTTTCAATGTAAATGACAGTTCTGAGCAACCTTCTGTGGCCAGCTTGCCCCTTCTTGTCCCTTCACTGCTGCTATTCTGCCTCATATTACCCCTTTTCTATATAGATTTTTTTTTTTTTTGAGACAGAGACTTGCTCTGTTGCCCAGGCTGGAATGCAGTGGTGCCATGCCATCTTGGCTCACTGCAACCTCCACCTCCTGGGTTCAAGCAATTCTGCCTCAGCCTCTCAAGTAGCTGGGATTACTGGTGTCCACCCCCATGCTCAGCTAATTTTTAAAAATATTTTTAGTAGAGACAGGGTTTCATTATGTTGGCCAGGCTGGTCTCGAACTCCTGGCCTCAAGTGATCCTCCCACCTGTGCCTCCCAAAGTGCTGGGATTATAGGCAGGAGATATTGAATGTATCACACCCTATAATCATATATTTATCTGTGAACTCATTTCATCTAATGTCTATCTGCCCCAGAAGAGAGTCAACTCTGAGAGACCGATCAAGCATCGTACATATTTGACTCATATTTTATTGCAAGTGCCTGGCATATAGGAAGTGCTCATTCATCTCCATGGAATGAATCTTGTTGCTCAATGCAGTGGCTTGACTGAAAGACATTCTACAGGGGCTTCCTTTTTTTTTCACTTAACAGCAGGACTTTCTTTATTAGATGAAATTGTCCAGACTTCTTTGTATAAACCAACACATGGCTTTGGTTACATTGAGGAGGGGGAGAATGTGTGACTGAGGAGAATCTGTTTGCCCTGACTTCTCCCTGCTTCTCCCAGCAAGATTCCTGAGGCATCTCCCAGACTACGCCTTGGCAAACTCTTCTGAGTCCTGATCTTGAAAACACCAGAAGGGGCTTTTCACTAAGGAAGCCCCTCTTTGTGTGTTGTAAGACTGATGCTGTGTCCTCTTCTCCCAGGTCCCTGAGTCAGCCTTGTGGGGCACTTTCCTAATGGAATCATAAATTCTGCCCTAAATGAGCATGCTGATTTGGTTTGCTCTTCACATGACCTCTTCCTGGGGAAAATGCAAAGCTTTCCCTGAGTTATGGCAAAGACTCCGGTGGGTGGCCACATTTGCCTTGCCTCTGCCATCTGATAGTCTAATTCCTTTCCAATTTACAAGCTCGTTAGTTCCCCAGCCAGTTCCCACCCTGTTGCAGCTGACCTGGTGGCAGTATTTGCCTGTGTCATCTTGCTCAGACAAACACAGACACTCCCGCTGAGGAGGCAGCCGTCTCAGCTCTGTCATCTCTTTGACTGACCCTGGCTGACTCCATTGAAAGCATCGAACTGATAGAACAGGCTTCGTTCCTGTAGTCAGTGAAGCTCTCTGTGTCGGCTTGAGCATGTCTCAGAAGCCGAGTTTCCCTGTGTTTACTGAATGCTTTCCTGCCAAAAAGGCTTGGACTAACATCTGCCTTTCAAAGTGATGGGGCTGCTGCCTGCTCTTGGTCCCTTCTTCCTGCTGGGGTTTTGGACTTCCCTGAATTCTCCATCTGGAATGTTCACTGGTAGATTCTGTGGCAGGTTAGGGGCAATCCGCTTGCTTTGAATCTGACTCCAGGAGTAGCAAGAAGTGGAACTGGAGGTACTTTCTGTGTGCCTCTATTGTCTGGCATCTGGAACGGGCACAATAATGTATCCCAAAGGGTTCTGGGAGGGTTAAATAAGATGTGTGCACCAAAGGATTTAGGAGTGAGGTATTGTGAGGGCTTTACGTACTTTTATTTTTTATTTTTATATTTTTGAAAGAGACTCTGTCTCCCAGGCTGGAATGCAATGGCTTGACCATGACTCACTGCAGCCTCGAACTTTTGGGCTCAAGCAGTCCTCCTCCCTCACCTTGTACCACCAAACCCGGCTATTTTAAAAATAAAGTTTTGTAGAGATAGGGTCTTGCTATGTTGCCCAGGCTGGCCTCGAACTCCTGGACTCAAGCAATCCTCCTGCCTCAACCTCCCAAAGTGCTGGGATTATAGGCATGAGCCACCATGCCCAGACTTTAAGTGCTTTTAAGTGATTCAGTCTATGTTTATCTCTATCTATGTCTACATTTAGATCTACATTTATATTTAAATCTGTATTAGTTTGCTTTGGCTGCCGAAACAAATTACCATAAAGTCGGTGGCTTAAACCAGCAGAAATTTATTGTTTTCACAGTGCTGGAGGCCAGACGTCTGAAATCAGGGTGTCAGTAGGGCTGCATTCTGTCTGGAAGCTTGAGGGGAGAATCTTTCCTTGCTGCTTTCACTTCTGATGGCTATGGCATTCCTTGTCTTCCTTGGTTGGTGGTCACATCATTCTAATTGTTGCCTCTGTCTGCAGATTGCCTCTTCTTCTTCTGTGTGTCTCTCTCCTCTGTGTCTCTTATGAGGACACTTATCACTCTTATCATCGGATTTAGAGTCTGCCCAGATAATCCAGGACAATCTCCTCACCTTAAGATTCTTAGCTCAATCAAATCTGCAAAGATCTCTATTCCAAATAAGGTCACATTCACATGTTCCAGGAATTTGATGTGGATATGTATATATATTGCCCATAACCATATCTCTGCTATCCATCTATACCTATATATTTGATGGAAAAAAGCAAAGATATCAAAATGCTAACAGTTTCTGAATCTAAGTTGTCTATGTATATATATAGACATGTATATATATATATATACAGACAATTGTTCTGCCTTCGCTTATCTGTATTCTCAAGTTCTTCTATAATAAATGTGGTGTTCTTAAATAACCAGACCACTTTAAAGATAATGATGTGAAGCTGTCAGGGCTTTGTGAGAAGTGTGAAGATATATCCTGCTTTTCACAGCTTCCCACCCGAGAGAGCAACACACCTCCAAAGAGACTTTGGAAAAGGCTGCAGCTTGGATCCCAAAGAATAACTGCTCTTATTACAGCTGTGTAAGGAATTGTGTACCTGCGCAATGAGCACATATATTTACATTCCAAAAATTTCTGGGAATCAAATTTCTTATCCAAAAATCCTGGGAATCAAATATGCTTTTGAATTCAGATGTTTCCAGATTTTAGAAGAACATTCAGGCATATGTGCTGTATATTACATCACATACTTAGTGGGGGTCTGGGTGGTATCCCATCATCAAACATATTATGTCTGCTATGACATGTTTGGATATTTATACTAAGTAGAGTAAATAGAGATCTAAATAATTCCATGCTTAGTTTGGTCAGACATTGCCGCCCAAGGAGTTTTAGCACTAAATATGTGAAAAACATCTGGATTTCAGAGATCTGTGGATTTTAGAATTATTGAGAAGAGAGCGAAGGCTTTACTATTATTGCTTTTTTTGTATGTTTGAAAATCTTCATAATAAAACATTTAAAAATGAGATTGTGCATGTAATGTGCTTAGCATCATGTCTAGCACCTAGTAAGAACTCAAAAAAAAAAGATGTGTAACCATTAACATTAGCTTCATAATCATTTTACTTGTTGACAGTGTTGTAAATCACACAGAGGTTATGACAAGAAGAATCTAGGAGGATCCCTATAGCAGGGGCACCCAAGATGGATTGCATGGTGCAAGCAGTGAAGAGATGTGGTTAGGAGGCTGCAGGACTCACCAGGCATAGGGTGATAAGGTTCTGGATAGGAGAGGAGAAAGCATTAATGAACCTGGAAGAACTTGGTGAGTATTCTGGGAGAACAGGATGGATTCTTGTCACCCCGATATGCCTCTGAATAACAGTAAAAGAGAGACATACTGAATGTTCTGTGTGCATTTAGGAAGGAAAATGCATAGCATAAGCCAATTCAGGAATAAGACAGGTGGAAATTTCATCAGTCTCCTAATCTGTGGCCTTTGTAACGGCAGCACTTTTAATTGTAAGGGTTGATTTGGGGTGGTGGGCTTGCTAATCAGGACTACCTGAGCATGAAGCATAGCCCAGTGGAGCCCCTCTGCAGATGCAGTTTTATCTCAGATTACTCATTTTAAACTTGAAGATGCTGTGCAGCTCACAGGGGCTAGGTAGGGCTTCTTAGCCCTGGATGTGCACTGAATCACTTGGAGAAAGAGCTTAAAAAACTCTCCACTTTAGATCAAATAGCATAGACTCTCTGGGCATAAGACCCTGGCATTACGTTTGAGAAGATGATTCTAAGATGCAGCAAAGATGGAGACTGCTGAGTTTAGGCTTCAGAAGGGATGGGGAAAATGACAGAAAATGCTGTGACCCTGAGCTCTCCCCATCAATATGTAAAGGGGAAGGGTCTGGGAAAGACTTGAGTAGTGACAGGGAGGGAGGAAGAGAACAACCCAAACTGAGTGAAAACATAAAAACCCAGGTGATGAAAAACAAAACAAAACAAACAAAAAACAAGCAAAAAAAGCAACACTGGAGACGATCTATGTGGTAAGCGTGATGAACTTTCCCAAAGCCATTGCTATCGCCATCACCATAGCCTAAGAAGCGATGGAAGACAGAGCACAGGAAAAGGTCAAAGTAGAGCAAGACAGTCCGTGGAGGAATTGCAGCACTTCCTCAGTAAACATTGAGTGTGGGGTTAAGAGGTTAGAAATATGGTAAAGGGAGGAAAATGCACAGCTTTATAATAAGAGCAGTTAAGTCCTTGGGATCCGCACTGCAGCCTTTTACAAAGTCTCTGGAGCATCTTTGAGTGTATGTGGCTCTTGGATGGGGAACTGTGAAAAGCAGGATCTATCTTCACACTTCACATGAAGCTCTGGCAGCTTCACATCATTATCTTTAAAATGGTCTGCTTATTTAAGAACACCATATTTATTACAGAAGAACTTGAGAAAGGCAGATAAGCAAAAGCAGAGCAAGACCGAAGCTAAATTCAACAGTTACATGTAAAACCACCACCAAAGCTGGGTCTGTCTGTTTCTTCTATCATCTTGTATATTTCTTTCCCATTGTCTTGTCTGTTTCTTTCCCATCATCTTTCCTCTGCACTGAGTGTAGTTTTTATTTTATCTTCTTTTTTGAGATGGTTTTGTTGTCACCCAGGCTGGTGTGCGGTGGTGCAATCATGGCTAGCTGCAGCCTTGACCTTCTGGGCTCAAGTCATTCTCCAACCTCAGCATCCCAAGTAGCTGGGACTACAGGAACAAGCCACCATGGCCAGCTCATTTTTGTATTTTTTTTTGACAGGAGACTCAGAGGGATGGGAGCCTTGCTATGCTGCCCAGTCTGGTCTCAAACTCCTGGGCTAAAGTTATCCGCATGCCTCAGCCTCCCAAAGTGCGGATTACAGGCATGAGCTATGTTCCTGAAATACTTTTTCTTCTTAAACAAAAAGCATTTCTAGATCTAATTTGGGAGCTCTTATACTAGATCTAATTTGGGAGAACAGGATGGATTCTTTTCACCCCTGAAATGCTTCTGAATGATAACAAAAGAGAGATATACTATAAATGCTCTGTGCATTTAGGAAGGTTTTGTATTTTTTTTTTATTTATCAGTAGATTAGGAACATTTTCATTTGACAATAGATTGGGACCATTTTCTCTATGTTAAAGAAAACAACCACATGATCCTTTTTAATGGCTCCCTAATGTTTTATCATATGCATATTTCAGCATGACTTAATTCCATCGTAATAAGCATATAGACGATTTTCCATTTTTCAGTTATAATTTTCATTGCTCTAACATCTTCATACATGTATCTTTATGCAGTTAGCTGATTTTTGCTTTAGGATACATTGCTCCAAGTGGAATGGCTGCAACAAAAGGGATGTACATTTTTAGGTCTATTGACTCATAGCACCAAACCACCCTGTGATTGATGAGCCCTCCATGTGGTGCAATGTGTGTGAGGAATTACTCTGAAACTAGTCAATACAGCTTTATCTACATGGATTAATGAGGACCACGCTGCTCTATGGTTCTCTCCACTTGATAGGATGAAGTCTAATTCTCTGCCATAAGGTGCTGATTTACCTGGGACAAAGGTGTTCAAACCTGCCTTCTCTTCTGTATCTCCACACCCCACATTTGTACCCTCATGATGTGAACAGGGTGAGGTAAAAGAGATTGGGACACTCTCCCAGCCTTCTCTGGTCCTAAGTGCCTGCTAGTCCTTCAGAAAGGCAAGGAAGACACCCCTCCAGCTACCCAGGTTTAGAAACTCCAAACCACCTGTGATTGAAGCTCAGGAGCCCCCGATGTTTTACAATGATTGCTTTGGGCGGTTTTTGGTACCTAAAGATAGAGTTCTCAGGGTGGTGGTTCTCACCCCTAACTAACTGCAAATTAGAATCACTTGGAAGAAATATTAACATATTCTGATGCTGAGGTCCTACTCCAGTTCATTTTCGTTAGAATCCTTGCTATTAGGTAGGGGACTCAGGGGTTTTTTTTTTTTAATTGCATTTTAGGTTTTGGGGTACATGTGAAGAACATGCAAGATTGTTGCATAGGTACACACATGGCAGTGTAATTTGCTGCCTTCCTCCCCATCACCTATATCTGGCATTTCTCCCCATGCTATCTCTCCCCAATTCCCAACCCCCTACTGTCCCTCCCCTATTACCCCCCGACAAACCCCAGTGTGTGATGCTCCCCTCCCTGTGTCCATGTGTTCTCATTGTTCAACACCCACCTATGAGTGAGAACATGTGGTGTTTGATTTTCTCCTCTTGTGTCAGTTTGCTGAGAATGATGGTTTCCAGGTTCATCCATGTCCCTACAAAGGACACGAACTCATCGTTTCTTATGGCTGCATAGTATTCCATGGTGTATATGTGCCACATTTTCCCTGTCCAGTCTATCATCGATGGGCATTTGGGGTGGTTCCAGGTCTTTGCTTAAATTTTTGTCTTTTAAAAAATTTACCAAAATGACTTTACTGTTTTTTTTAAAGCCAATCAAAATCAAGATAAGAAAATACTTTTGTCTCTATACTAAGACGCTTTCCTTTCCCTGAGCCTTCCTAAAAGGATGCTGAGAAGAACTCCTGTGCTCAGATGTGTATGTGGCTGAGAAGCTCTGAAACTTCATGGAGCAGAGTTCTCCCGGTGGACAGAGAGAACATCCAGGCAGAATGGACTCTCTACTGGGATGGGCCCCTGTGATGGGTTCCTGCTTTGCTGGCTTCCAAGGAACAGTGTTAATCTTCTGCGTGGGTGTAATCTTGAATTAACTGAGGAATCTAGGAGAGTGCGTGAGATTTGGTCTTCACACACCCAAAGAGAGCACCAAAACTGTGAGACAGTCATACTTAGGAACTGTACCTCCCTAGACCATTGGTTCTTGAGGGCCCTGAGGGTTGAGGGCCAAGGAGATTAAATTTTTCAAATTGGGTAATTAAAGACAATGGCCAAAAAATGTGGGGACACTTTACTGAGATTGAGATTTTGTTGCAAAGAATGGGATCAGAGACCTCATTGTTGTAGATAGGCACCAATGTTATTAAAGCCCTCTTGACTTTAAGATTGACACAGAATTGTGGAAATCTTACTAAAATATTGTTGGAGGTTCTTCCTTTCCCCAAACTGTTTTCTATACCATGTGATAATGGACAGTGCTGGGATATATTTTCAGGAATTCATGAAGACCATGAAAATGAATGAAGTAGCTCTTTTAATTGCAAAGAGCTAATAAACATACATCTCATCTCTGGAGCACCTTTTCTGAAAAGGCTGTGTTCTGAGTAGTCGTATAATTCAAGTATCTCCGAGTTCCTACTATGTGCTAGTCACGGTTCTTGGTGCTGGAAATTTAGTAATGAACCAGGCAGGCAAGAACCCCGTCTTTGGGAGTTGACATTCTTATAGGAGGAGAGTTGAACAATAAACCAGTGGGATGCTAATAGTATTAATATATGGCACTTCCAGGTGCAAAAACAATCTGATAAAGTAGTTACTGTTATTTCTATTAAAAATGAGATGACTGTGGAAAAATTACAAAACTTGCGCACTGTTGGTGGGAATGCAAAGTGGTGCAGCTGCTGTGTAAAAGAGTGCGGAGATTCCTCTAATTAAAAATAGCATCACCCTGTGATCCTTCACTATAGGTAAAAATAGCATTACCCTGTGATCCTTCACAATAGGCAAGAGGTGGCAGCCACCCAAGTGTTCATGGCCAGATGAATGGATAAGCAAAATGTGGTCTGTCCATACGATGGAATATTATTCAGCCTTACAAATGAAGGCTGGTCCGAAGGTAGTAAATTGTCTCAATTGTTCAGTCAGTTACAGGTCTATCTCCTTATTCTGTTCTTTCCTCCCTTCTCACTACTGTACTTGACTAATCTTTAAAAAAAGAAAAAAAAATTAAAATGATTTTTATAAAAAAGGGAACTGTCACATGCTACAACATGGATGAACCTCAAGGACATTTTTTAATATTTATGCTACGTGAAATAAGCCAGTCACTAGACAAATACTCTATGATTCTACTTATGTGAGGTATCTGAATGGTTGAATTCATGGAGATAGAAAGTAGAACGGTGGGTGCCTGGGGCTGGGGAAAAGGAGAATTGGGGAGTTAGTATTTAATGGGTGCAGAGTTTTGCGAGATAAAAAAGTTCTGGAGATGGATAGTGATGATGGTTGCAAAACAATGTGTCTATACTTAACAGCACTGAACTGGACACTTAAAAAAAATGGATGCCAGGCCTGATGGCACATGCCTGTAGCCACTCCTTGGGAGGCTGAGGCAGAAGGATTGCATGAACCCTGGAGTTCAAGGCTGCAGTGAGACATGATTACACCACCGTACTCTAGCCTGGGAAACATCGGTAGAGCCTGCTTAAAAAAAAAAAAAAAAAAGGTTGAAATTGAACTCACAGAGATAGAGAGTAGAAGAAGGATGGTTACCAGAGGCTAGGAAGGGTAAGGGAGAGATAGAGATGGTTAATGGGCATAAAAAATTAGCATGGATAAAACCTAATATTTTTTATTTATTTATTTTTTGAGACAGAGTCTCACTCTGTTACCCAGGCTGGAGTGCAGTGGTGCAATCTCAGCTCAGTGCAACCCACGCCTCCTGGGTTCAAGCTATTCCTGTGCCTCAGCTTCCTAAGTAGCTGGGATGACACGTGCACATCACCACACTCAGTTGATTTTTGTATTTTTAGCAGAGACAGGGTTTCACCATTTTGGCCAGGCTGGTCTCTAACTCGTGGCCTCAAGTGGTCCACCCACCTTGGCCTCCCAAAGTGCTGGGATTACAGGCATGAGCCACTGTGCCCAGCCAAGAGCTAATATTTGATAGCACGGCAGGGTATCTATAGTCAATAATAACTTAATTGTACATTTAAAAATAAAAGAATATAATTAGGCCAGACGTGGTGGATTATTCCTGTAATCCTGGCACTTTGGGATTTGAACTCCTGAGCTCAAATGATCCTTCTGCCTCAACCTCCTGAGAGTCTAGGACTATAGATATACACCACTGTGCCAGCTGTGTTAGGTGTTTTAACAATTAAAAATTTAAAAATTTTTGAAATGAGAAAAGTAAAGCATAGGTGTCTGGTCTTGCACAGCTAAAGAAGTGGCAGAGCCAGGAGGAGTCAGGCTCTGCATTGTGGCTCCACAACCCGTGCATTGAGCCATCATTCTATTCTGCTTCCAAAACACTCTGGGTAAAAAGTGCTATGAAAGAAATGGAACCATGTCTGGTAGAAAATGATTGTGCAGGGAGCTGGGAGTCTGTCGTTTAGACAGGGTGATCGGGGAGGCCCTGGTTTGAGCAAGGGAGCTGGAGAGAGCTAGAGCCAGCCAGGTGCTCAGGAGAGTGGTTCACAGGAGGGGACTATACCCCTGTAGCAGATGAGGTTGAACCAGGGAGGGCATGGTAGACTCAGGTGAGGAACTTGGATTTTATTCTGAACCCAGTGGGAAGTTACATATGTTTTAAGCAGGGAAGAGACATGATTTGATTTATATTTTAGTGAATACTGCCAGAACTTCACTTGGAAAGGAAATTGAGAAGAAATTACAGAATATCTGTTTCTTCATTTTGTGATCAAATATCAAATAGAATACTTCAGGTTTTACAAAAGATTAATCCTCATCCTGCTTTTTGGTGCTGTTTAAGCATTTTAAGTGTGACATCTATCAGTGAAGGCAATATGCCCAATTGTTTTCTTGGAAAATAAAGATGCTGAGGAGGAAAAAATACTGCTTTCCTAAGCCTGGCACCACTACTCAAGATGATGTGTGATGTTGTGTCAGAATTCATCAGAGTTAATGAAATAAATTGGGAAAAATTTACTGATGTGGACTGAGGGTTTCTTATGGGGACACCAGCAGCATGAACACTGTCTTGGATTTCATTTTAAGCCAACATTTCACCTATGGATATAGCAAATTGGTTATAAAAATGTTTTTATCTTCCCAACTTAATGAAGTTCTCAAGGCCAAAGATTTTGAAAAAACTTCAATGAAAAGGATAAAATCTAATCTTAAATTTTAGGTGACATCTTCCTGACATTGTAGTTGAAAATTCATTTGAAATTTGCTAAGGAATCTTCTTTCATCTTCTGTTGGATATTCAAGAGGACTTGTTGGGAGTTTGGGTTGATGAAATTGTCAGAGATGACTTTCACAAACTTGTCTTAGAGAATTGTTTGGTAGCTTTGGATGTCGTTATCCCTACTTTAAAAATGTTCTTAATAGACTTTAGTTTTTAGAACAAATTTAGATTTACATAAAAATCGAGCTGACAGTATAGAGTTCCCATCTGCTCCCTGCCTCCCAGCTCATAGTTTTTCCGTTATTAACATTGTACATTAGTGTGGTGCATTTCTTACAACGGATGAACCAATATTGATACCTTGTTACTAACTGAAGTTTATGGTTTACAGTGGGATTCCCTTTTGGGGTCCTTGGGGTTCTGATGGTGCATAATGACATGGATCCACCATTACTATACCATAAAGAAGAGTTTCACTGCCCAGGAGTCTCTTGTGCTCAACTGTTATCCCTCTCCATGTCCCCCTCAACCCCTGGCAACCTCTGATCCTTCTGTTGTCTCAATAGCATTGCCTTTTCCAGAATGCCATCTCGTTCAAATTGCACTATGTAGCCTTTTCAGATTGGCTTTTTTCACTTAGCAATATACATTTAAAGTTCCTTTAGGTCTTTTCAAGGCTTGAGAGTTCATCTCTTACTATCATTGAATAATATTTCATTATCTGGATGCATCATAGTTTATCGAGTCACCTATTGAGTGACATCTTGGTTGCATCAGTTTTTGGCATTATAAATAAAGCTGCTATAAATATTTATGGCAGATTTTCATGTGGACATAGTTTCCAACTCAGTTGGGTAAATTCCAAGGAGGGCGGTTGCTGGATCGTATTGTAAGGCTGTTGAGCTTTGAGGAACTGCCAAACTGTCTTCCAAAGTGTCCTCACATGGTTTTTAGTCACGTGTATTTGTGAAGCTGTTCCCCCGCACCACCAACGACAGCTTGTGGCTGTGAAAGAAACTCAGTTCTTCAGGTTTGGTGTCAGAAGTTGTTTATTTTACTCTCTTTTTCAGTTAGCTAGGGTAGAAAGTCTCAATGTCTATTACTAGTTTTGCCTGGCTGAGGTCAACACGGTCATCGTTCAAGATCTTAAAATATTTTTCGTTTTGATTTGTTTTGAGATGCAGTATTTAATTTGAAATTTCTAGTAGCATTCAAGAAGAGAGTTTGATTAGCTTGAGATAGTAGTATCCCATTATGAATAAGGAGACTGAGGCACAGAGAGGTTAGATAAGTTGCCTGAGGACACAGAGCAAGTAAGTGGCAGAGAGAAGATTTGAGACAAGTGACTGTGTCACATTGCCTCTCTACCTAATACATTGCATTCATGATTTGAGTTAAGGACTTGTCTGTTCAGTGGTGCTGTATTTTAGCTGTGGCTCTCAAATTTCCATGTTCAACAGAATTATTTGGGAAGCTTGTTAAAATTTTAAAATTCAGAGTCCTGGGCTTCATACCCAGCGGTTCTGATTTGGTAGGCTTGGGATAGGGCCTAGGAACTTGTATTTTAGACAAGTGCTTCCAAGTATTTCTGATGGAGAAGTTCTTTAGACCATGTTAAAAAAAAACTGCTACAGAAAATGAGCTCTAAGCCAGGTGCGGAGGCTCACACCTTTAATCCCAATACTTTGCTTCAGACCAGCCTGGGCAGCATAGCAAGACCCCATCTCTACAAAAATTAAAATTAGTTGGGAATGATGGCAGGCTCCTGTAGTCCCAGATACTTGGGAGGCTGAGGCAGAGCCATTGCCTGAGCCCAGGAGTTTGAGGCTGGGGTGAGTTATGATTGGGCCATTGCATACCAACCTGGGTGACAGTGAGATCCTGCCCCCACCTCTAAAAAAAAAAAAAGAAAGAAGGAAAGAAAAAGACCGCTCCTGGTGGCTCCCAGCACTTTGGGAAGCTGAGGCAGGTGGATCACAAGGTCAGGAGTTTGAGACCAGCCTGGCCAATATGGTGAAACCCTGTCTTTACTAAAAATACGAAAATTAACTGGACATGGTGGTGTGCGCCTGTAGTCCCAACCACTTGGGAAGCTGAGGCAGGAGAATCGCATGAACCCAGGAAATGGAAGCTGCAGTGAGCCGAGATCGCGCCACTGCACTCCAGCCTGGTGACAGAGCAAGACTCCGTTTAAAAAAAAAAAACAAAAAAAAAAAACTGGAATGAATGATTGGAATGAAGCACTTTTGCTAATTGGATTCTCCTAATCCCAAGGAGCTCACTAAGTCCTTGTCTCTTATGTTTAGTTTTGCTGTATGGAACTGGGGAATAAACTGTCCTTGACTACTGCATTTGGTGAGACATATGCCACTACAGTGATTCTTCCATTGCTTGTTGGTGGTTGGCTGTATCACCAAACAGGAAGAGGAGCAATTGTGGGTTGGTATGTTTGTTGTCAAGAGGATGTTTATATATGAGTCCGAAAGGCTGATTTGGGTAGGGTTGTGACACTGTGTTTGTTTTACATGTAACACCATGTAAATACAAAGCAGTTATTTAAAAAATTTGCAATGACTGCTCTAATGCCTAGTTTATTGCTAAGTTTATCTTTCATCTTTGTAGTGTACAAAAATTCTTAACTACCTCATCCAGTGATAGATATGTATACCTACACTTAATCTTAGCCAACAGTCTGAGAAGCGATAGATAGATGTGTATACCTAAGGTAGAAGGAGACTTGGAAGAATAAGAACAGCAGTGCGCAAAAGTATCATCCTATAGAATAGTTATTAATGGTTTTTTTTAATCTGCTTCAACAACCCGCCTCCCCCCCCCCCCACCCAAAAGACACAGTCTGGCTCTGTCATCCAGGCTGCAGTGCAGTGACATGATCTGAGCTCACTGTAACCTCTGCCTTTTGGGGCTCAAGCCATCCTCCCACCTCAGCCTCCCAAGTAGCTGGGACTACAGGCACACACCACCACACCTAGCTAATTTTTGTATTTGTTGTGGAGATGGGGTTTCACCATGTTGCCCAGGCTGGTCTTGAACACCTGAACTCAAGTACTCTGCCTGCCTTGACCTCCCAAAATGCTGGGATTACAGGCATGAGCCACTGTGTCTAGACTTTGTTTTTTTTTTGAAATGGAGTTTCGCCCTGTTGCCCAGGCTGGAGCGCAATGGTGTGATCCTAGCTCACTGTGGCCTGTATTGCCCAGGCTGGTCTCAAACTCCTGGTCTCAAGTGATCCTCCTCCCTTGGCTTCCCAAAGTACTGGGATTACAGGTGTGTGTCACTCTGTCTGACCCAAACATCAAGTTTGAATTAAATACTATCCTGACTGGGCGCCGTGGCTCACGCCTATAATTTGGGAGGCCGAGGTCGGTGGATCACGAAATCAGGAGTTTGAGACCAGCCTGGCCAACATGATTAAACCCTGTCTACTAAAAATACAAAAATTAGCTGGGTGTGGTGGCAGGTGCCTGTAATCCCAGCTACTCGGGAGGCTAAGGCAGGAGAATTGCTTGAACCTGTGAGGCAAAGGTTACAGTGAGCCCAGATCATTCTGCTGCACTCCAGCCTGGGTGACAGAGTAAGACTCTGTCCCCTCACCAACCCCCCGCCAAAAAAAAGAAAAGTTATTCCATCCAAAAGTAAGTATTCTTTATAGCTGTATGTCACTGATTATAAAGTACACATTTTAATTTCTGTGAAATTGGAATGTGTCCTATGGTATGCCATCTTAAAAGTTGGTGGTACTAGTGTTTTTTCTTTTAAACAGGACATAAAAATAATGGTTCACTTAAAATTTATGGGTTTTAGATTTTATGAAGCATTTATTCTGTAGTTAGTAATCTCTCTAAAAAGGAAAAAAACACCTCTCCCAGTGTCCCTTAAAACATTGCCGAGACTTGTCCTTTACTGGATGCTTTGTATCTTAGAGCCACAAGTTGTAAGGCAGAGGTGGCAGTGAGGTCACCTGACTCATGTTTGTACCTTAGACTGGATTGTCCTAAAGACACCCTAGGGTGATTAGCATTGGTTCTGTTAGTGTTTGGCACGTTCTTAGAATGCTATTTCAGTGTCTTTTTCAGGAAATTCTTCCCTTTCTTTGTTAAGGATTAAAAGGGATCGATTATTCTGACATAGACTTTTTTTTTTTTTAGAATAAAAAGAATGAAAGAGAGAGGAAGAGGTTTTAGAAAAAGAGAGAAAAGGAGAAAGAAACAGCAAAAGAAAGAAAAGAATGAAAGAGAAAGAAAGAGGAAGAGATTTTAGAAAAAGAAAAGGAGAAAGAAACAGCAAAAGAAAGAAAAAAAGAATGAAAGAGAGAAAGAAAGAGGAAGAGAAAGAGGGAGAGAGAATGGGATTCTTGTTTTATT
>CAUYQU010046846.1:0-16432 GCA_963574635.1 Cheracebus regulus
TTATTGGCATAAAAGAGGTTTTTAATACCCATTTTTAGACTGCATTCTAGCCTGGGCAATAAAACAAGAATCCCATTCTCTCTCCCTCTTTCTCTTCCTCTTTCTTTCTCTCTTTCATTCTTTTTCTTTCTTTCTTTTGCTCTTTATTTCTCTTTTTCTCTTTTTCTTTCTTTCAAAAAAAAAATTAAAACGATAAAGTAATATACTTCATTAAAATGCAAAGTACAATTTTAATTAATAAAAGTTTTTAAGGCCAGGTACAGTGGTTTGTGCTTGTTATCCCAGCACTTTGGGAGGCAAGGCAGGAGGATTGCTTCAGGCCAGGAGTTCGATACCAGCCTGGGCAGTACATTGAGGTCCTGCCTCTACAAAATCAAAAGATTGGCCAGGCCTGGTGGTGCATGCCTGTCGCCCCAGCTACTTGGCAAGCTGAGGCAGGAGGATCACTTGAGCCCAGGGAGGTGCAGCCTGCCTTGGGCCGTGATCATCCCATACACTCCAGCCTGACATTCAGAGCAAAAGAGAAAAACATTTTTAAGGTGTTTTCTTTTTTAGTCTTTTCAATAACAAAAAATTTCATTTTACAGGTAAAATGAAAGGCCTGGCATTTATTCAAGACCCTGATGGCTACTGGATTGAAATTTTGAATCCTAACAAAATGGCAACTATCATTTAGTGCTGTGAGAATTCTTCTCTGAGATTTCAGAAAAATGGAAACAATGCGATTCAAGATATTTACATACCAGAAGGCAGAAGCATCTAGGACTGATGGATCACTGTCCCAATTCAAATTATTCTTCAGTCCATTTCCCCTTCCTGTTTCAGCTCTTCTTTTCACCTAACTGTTCAGTCATTCTGGTTTTCAAGTAGTGCTTTATCTTATGTCCTTGAATGTAGTTCTATGACTTTACTTTTTAGGTAATAATTAGAACAGTTCCCCTCAGAGGCTGCATTTATCTTCTTCTGCTTCCTAAATATTACTTTTCTTCAAGTCTGCCTTTGAATTATCATTTTCAAAAAAAAACATTTAACATGTTTTTGTTGTGGTTACCTTCTGGGGTTTCAATTCCTCAAAAACAACTTTTTTCACTCTGGAAAGTAAAGAACACTGAAAGTGCTCTTTCAGTAAAGTACAAAGTGTTTATTTTACAAAAGAGAAGGTACTCTTGAGAGCAATTCAGAATCATGCTGACAAGTATACTGATAGAAAAAGTAATTTCTTCTTATTTATAAAGTACATTTAAAGTTCAAGGACTGACCTCATTTATTTGGGAAAGGGGAGGAGGAAGGAAATGATACGGTGCCCAGACACTGGGCTAGGCTGCAGCTTTATCTCATTTACTCCTCGCAGCTATCATGTGAGGAAGAAAGCAGGCTAGACATGCAAAATAACGTTCATGGATAATTAATGGATTTAAGGTATCATAAATTGGCTCAACTCCTCAAGACTTCATCATCATTTTTAGTAT
The DNA here is from genome assembly GCA_963574635.1 of Cheracebus regulus. Lineage (NCBI taxonomy): Eukaryota > Metazoa > Chordata > Mammalia > Primates > Pitheciidae > Cheracebus > Cheracebus regulus. Next base: position 1,470 of record CAUYQU010046846.1, read on the forward strand.
TTAGACCGTGCCTCAAAGTTGTAGTACCTCACAAGACCTCCTTCACTGGTTTCTTGTTGTAAAAACCTTCAGTGAGTTTGACCCTTGTGCTCTTGGCTCTTAGGCCTGGGTACCATGGTGAGGGAATAAACACTACAACACATTAGTACAAAACTGCTCGAGGGACACCCGGTGATTCCTACATAAGTGATGTTTATGTTTCTCATAAAGAGGCATCCCACCCCAAGGTCTTCATGAGGCCAGTAGCCATATTTGATAAATTATGTTCAGTAATAACTTAGTTATCAAATCAGCTCAGTGGACTTCCTTGCCATGATTGACATTTGATGGGTTTTTAAAAATCAAAGTGAGTTTTGAAACTCTAATGGCACAGAAAATGAAAACATCCAATTTGTGGTTGACTATATTTAGATTTTTTCTAGACTCTAGTGGAAAACCTTTGGAAAGGCCATGCCAACTGTGCTTGTACTGCTAGAAGCACTTTACGTTTCCTTTTTGGGTGAAATGGATTTATGTGAGTGCTTTAAACAAATAGCAATACTTATAGACTGAAATAAAATGAAACTTCAAATAAGACTATGTATAATTTGTAAACCTTTGTCCATCATGTTCTTGCTTTAAAAAAAAAAAAAAGAAAAAGAGCTGCCCTTAGGAAGTACTGAAAGGGGTTGAAAAGGCCTGTAGGCCCATTCTGAGCAAAGAACAAATGTGATTCTGTACAGCCTGTAAAGCCATACATACTTCATGAAAAGTATGCATTTGGGTGACACAATAAGAATTTTTAAAAATTTAAACTATAAACAAGATAATGTACTTTATTAAAATGAAGTACAAAAAGTAAGCTGTAGCGTCTGGATAAGGAGGGGTGGGAAGAAGAAAGTGAATAAGGAATAAAGGGTTGAAAGTACAGACAGAAGAAATGTCAAATATCAAAAGGCAAGTGAAGATCAATTTCACATGTTGAATACTAGAACTGACAAATAGGAGGGCTAATACATTCACAGATTCAGTAACTTAAGCTGTATTTCCAGGGAAAGAAGATTTCTCCTTTGCTTAGCAAAACTTGCCAAAAGATAGCCCTTTCTCATTCTTTAAATTCATTCCTATATGCATTTTTTTTAAATATGCGGTTGGCCCTTGAACAACATGGGTTTGAACTCCACTGGTTTATTTATACAAGGATTTTTTGTCACGCAAATATGGGTGAAAATACAGTACACAGAGCTCCGACTTTTCATATGCCCACTGTGGGACTTAAGTATGCACAGATTTTGGTATCCATGGGCAGTAAAGGACCACTGTGTAAGATAACACTAGACCTTGTTAGGGAAAGGAGCAATTCACTTCCAAATTCACTTACCCGAGAAGTTGTATGAAAGTACAGAGTAGGTCACAAGAAGTAAGTTTTCTTATTTTCCATGATCATGGTCAATGTAAAACAAGTCAGTCTCCCATGAGCCCTACATACTAAGGCTAGAACTGTTACAGTACAGGTGATTTGAATGAAGAGCAGATGGCTGAAAGGGAATCACTTGTGCCTTCCTACTCAGTATTTTGACCAGGATTGCATGGAGTGTGTCTTAGTTAAGGCAATTGTAACAAAAATACCATAGCCTGGGTGGTATAAACAAACATCTATGACTCACAGTTCTGGAGGCTGGGAAGTCCAAGATCAAGACACCAGCAGATCCAGTGTCTGGTGAGGACTCACTTCTTAACTTGTAGACAGGCACCTTTTCACTGTGTTCTCACACATGCAAGAGAAATCATCTCTTAAAGAGGCACTAATTCCATTCATGAGGGTTCTACCCCATAACATAACCTTCCAAAGCCCTCACCTCCAAATACCATCACATTGAGGATTAGCCTTAAACATATGTATGGGAGGGAGCCACAGGACACAGTCCACAGTACACTATATATAAATAATCCTCAGCTGTACAACTGCTTATAAAGAGTGTTATATCAGTAAGGGTGCTTGCTATTGGCAATAAGAAAAAAAGCCAGCTCTCTGACGTAGCAGGCGCTTAAGAGATTCTAAAAATGGGTTGGTCAGCCAGGTGCAGTGGCTCATTCCTGTAATCCCAGCACTTTGGGAAGCTGAGGCAGGTGGATCACTTGAGGTCAGGAGTTTGAGACCAGCCTGACCAACATGATGAAACCCCGCCTCTATTAAAAATACAAAATTAGCTGGGGATGGTGGTGAGTGTTTGCAATCCCAGCTACTTGTGAGGCTGAGGCAGGAGAATCACTTGAACCCAGGAGGTGAGCCGAGATCGTTCCATTGCACTCCAGCCTGGACAAGAGCAAAACTCTGCCTTAAAAAATAAATAAATAAAATGGGATGGTAGAAGGTTCAGAGATAACAAGAACCCCAGATTCTTTCCATCTTTCTCATCCTGTCATTTTTAGCATTTTTCTCGCTGGAATCATGCTTAGCATGATTCCAAGTGTCATGTATAGACCAACAACGTTAATAGGGTTTGGCTGTGTTCCCACCCAAATCTCATTTTGAATTGTAGTTCCCATAATCCCCACATGTTGTTGGAAGGACCTGGTGGGAGGTAATTGAATCATGGGCATCGTTTCCCCCCGATGCTATTCTCATGACGGTAAGTTCTCATGAGATCTGATGGTTTGATAAGGGGCTTCCCCCTTCTCCTCCCTGCCACCCTGTGACGAATGATGTGTTTGCTTCCCCTTCCACTATGATTGTAAGTTTCCTGAAACTTTTCCAGCCCTGCAGAATGTGAGTCAATTAAACCTCTTTCCTTTATAAATTACCCAGTCTCGGGTTTGTCTTTATAGCAGTGTGAGAATGAACTAACAAAAATGTCCCGTGAAAGAAAACAATCTTTTATTCCTCATGTGCCTTTAATGAGTGAAAAACCTTTCCCTGAGCTCCTCAGCAAAATTCCCCTCATATCTCAACCAGTACTGGGTCACTTGCCTAATCACTGGCAAAGGGGGTAGGAAGACTCTGACTTAGGTGGATCATATTTGCCCAAGCTGGCTGCATGGTAGTGGACAGTGAATCAGAATTGAGACTACCAGAGTGGAGGAGCAAATAGGGGCTTCTGGGTAGATGTAAACAGAAACTGCACCCAGAGTCAAATTAGATATTAAGAATGAGATATCAGGTGCAGACTGCTGTAAGAAATGAAACATTTCTTGCCCTCAGAGCTGAAGTCTTTAAGATCGTGGTTCTCAATCAATTAGATTTAGCTGACCCTGTTTATAATAACACTAACATAATATCTATCACACCCACTATCCTGAAATGGCATTCACATGATGCAACCTACTTATTGACACCATATCAAGAAAGGTCAGTCAATACTTTTATTGTAATATGAAGGAGAAATACAATATATGTCAATACTCACATACTCTTTCACTAGGAGACAATGGAGTAGTCAGGTGCTTGCACTTATGTATGGAAGAAGAAAAATTTCAAAGGGTAATGTTGACACTTCAATATTTTAAAGACTGATTTATGATTCATGAAGAGCTATAATTTTACAACTTTAAATACATATTCATAGCAGGTGTGTTTTACTGATAACTCAAAAACATGATTGATTTGCTACTGTTGGAAACATTCTCCAAAATGTTGATCAATTCTTGCTAAAGTTTTGAATAAAAGAGTAACTTTTTTGTTCATAGAATAGTTTTGTCCCTAGCAAGTATTAAAATTATAAATCCAAATAAAATAAAGTTCTATGTTTAGATAATAAAATGTAGGCTTCTATTTTTTTTTAATTTTAGAATAGTTTTAGATTTACAGAAATGGTGCAAAGATAGTGCAGAATTCACATATACCTCATATCTAGTTTCCCCTATTTTTAAAATGTTAACATTAATATGGGACACTTGTCACAATGAACCTATATTGATGCTATTAATTAAAGTCCATGTTTATTCATATTTCCTTCATTTTTACCTGCTTTTTCCTTACAGGATGGCATCCAGGAAACCACATTCCACTTAGTCACCATATATCCTTAGATTCCTCTAGACTGTGAGTTTTTCAGAACTTTCCTTGTTTTTGACGACTTTGAGCGCTTCGAGGAGCACTAACTAGGTATTTTCCAAAACGTTTTTCAATTGGGATTTTCTGATTTTTTTTTTGTCATGATAAAACTGGGGTTATTGCTCTTTGGAGGAATACCACAAAGACAAAGTGCTCACACATCAAGGGGACATACTATTGACATGACGTGTCACTGATCTTACTCTGTTAACCTTAAGCACCCAGGGTAGTGATGAGGAAGAAATTCATTGTGTGAAGCCCATACTGGCTGGGGAGTTATGCTCCACCTCCTTGAAGGGAAAAGTAGGCTTTTTACCTATTTGAATACTCAGTGGGACTTTCCAAAGTTATACAGGTCATTACACATGTCTAACATCCCTGCTCACCGTCCATCAGAAGTGGAACCCAAACAAAAATGCCCCTCAAATCTCTAAAGTAACCCTTAGGGGTCAGTACTGCTCTGTTCAGAACCACTAGTCTAAGATTTCCAATTCAGACTTCCTTAGAGTGTGAACTGAAAGCATTTATAAAGAAATCTGAGTACAGAATTCCTAATTTTATACTTTCCTCCTTATTTACAGATGCTTTTTTCCTGCCTCTAATTCAGGAACTTATTTTAGCTATTTGCCTTTGAATGCTCTTTACATAACTTTATTTTTTAAAAACCTCATATTTTACATAAACTCATTTTCTTTTTACATGAACTCATATTCTATTGCTTTGTATAATATTTCATTAAATTATATATTCAAAATTACAAGGATGATTGGATTGAGGATGTTGGTAATAGACACAAATGACTTGACAAGTAACTCTTCTGAGGAGGTAGAAATGCACAGAGTGGCCAACTGGTTATAGTTACTCAGCCTGCCAGGGCAACAGTTCTTTACTGAGGAAATGGTGAGTCAGGTTAATCCAATAACAGGTTAAGTGGAAATTGGTTAAGAGAATTTCTACTGTAAATGTATCGATTTGAATCCCATCGATATTAACAAAGGCTGAATGCGGGGTGGCTCATGCCTGTAACCGTAACACTTTGGGAAGCCAAGGCGGGTGGATCACTTTAGCCCAGAGTTTCAAGACCAGCCTGGGAAACACAGGGAGGCCCCCATCTCTATAAAACACACAAAAAATTAGCCGGGTGTGGTGATGTGCATCTGTGGTCTGAGCTATTTGGGAGCTGAGGTGGGAGGATCTCTTGAACCCAGAAGGTCAAGGCTACAGAGAGCTATGATTGCCACTGCACTACAGTTTGGGTGACAGAGTGAGACTCTGTCTCTGAAAAATATATATATATAAGAAAATATGACAAAAGATTGTTTAAATGCCAGTACCTAGGATTGCTGTAGTTGTAATGAAATAGGCACTTTTATAGACTTCATCCAAACCACACATCAATTTTATAATAGATTTCAAGCGTTATTTTATAAAGACTTAAAATGTTCATATCTTATCTGGAAATATTGTGATATTCTGGGAATTCTGTATCTTAAAAAAAATCAGAGACAGTTTAATTTTTAAATTATGTACAATTTATTGCTTGTATCACTTTTCATAATAGCAAAAAATAAACAAATGTCCAAAACTGGGGAAATTGTTAACTTTTATAGTACCCACAATGATAGAATATTATCTATTCTGCTTTAACACCATTAAATTGTGTCTTCAAAGAACACTTAAAGATGTAGAGAAATGCTCATGAGATATTAGTGGACAAAGCAAGCTTATGCACATTGTGCTGTTGTTAGAAAAGATACATGTACACAGCCGGGCGCAGTGGCTCATGCCTGTAACCCCAGCGCTTTGGGAGGCCGAGGTGGGCAGATCACAAGGTCAGGAGATGGAGACCATCCTGGCCAACATGGTGAAACCCCATCTCTACTAAAATACAAAAAAGTAGCCAGGCATGGTGGCGCACACCTGTAGTTCCAGCTACTCGGGAGGCTGAGGCAGGGGAATTGCTTGAACCCAGGAGGCAGAGGTTGCAGTGAGCTGAGATTGTGCCACTACACTCCAGCCTGGTGACAGAGTGAGACTCTGTCTCAAAAAAAAAAAAAAGAAAAGAAAAGATACATGTACACATAGAAATGACTAGAAGGAAATATACAAATTTTGATTATTGCTGGCTGCTGGGGTTACCAATGATTTTATTTCCTTCATTATATTTTTCTGTATTTTCCAGATTCTCTAAAATGAACAAGTGTCACTTTTATAATATGGATTAATTAAGCAATATTGCTTAATTTGCTAACATTTACTTTTTTACCTTTTGAGTAAAATGAGATATTTTAACAAACACGTGTTGTCTGCCACCCAAACTTCCATTCAGGATGATAGCATATTCAAGATTAGTTCAAGATTCAAAATATAACTTTCATATATTAAGTTATTCAAAACTCTGTATGGTTAAAATGACTTATAATTCAAAATGATCAAGTTAAATTTAGTGACATTCAAAATTTCTTTAATCATTTAAGAATAACGTTTAGTTAGTTTTTTTGTTTTAAGTTGACACAGGTAAATAAAAGCCCATGAAGGAAGTTGGCGTTGTGTTTTTATCTACACTGCCTTCTCTTAGCTGATTCTGAAGGAACTTTCTTTGTTGCTTATATTCATTGTGTATTTTAAAACTGTAGTCTAAAATTGTACCATAAACCTACGATATAATTTGGCATAAGTACCACGCTGTGTTTAAGAAAATGTAGCCAGTGCATGTTGAAAACCAGCACAGTATAGTTACCTTATCAGTATCTTGAACAGCCTCGCTACTCCGAGGGGGGCCCTATACCAGCAGCGTCGGCGTCACCTGGGAGCTGGTGAAAAATTAAGAATTTCAGGCTCCATCTCAGACCTCTGAATCAGAATCTGTATTTTCAAAGGATCCCCAGGTGATCTGTATGCACAATAAGGTTTGAGAAGCACTGTGGTAGACTCCTTTTTAAAGTCACTAGTCTCAGCAGAGAAGCACATTTATGTCCAAAATATGATTTTTTTCTTCCCACTCTTTAAATATAGTAAAACTCTTGTTATTTGTGTTAATAACTGTAAGGGTTTTATGTATATAATCCAGAAACACAAGAATGTAACAAGTGGAATTTTTTCTTTATTTTATTCTAATTCTAATTTTAAAGCCCCCCTCCCCACTCCCCATTTTCTGAGAGGTTAGAAATTGAATCTCAGGAAAGTCAGGATTTCTCCTGCTGCTTTTATTTGGGATAAAGTTTTGTTTGTTTGTTTGAGACAGGGTCTCGCTCTGCTGCCCAGGCTGCTGGAGTGCAGTGGTGCAATCTCGGCTCACTGCAGCCTCCGCCTCCTGGGTTCAAGCAATTCTCCCACCTCAGCCTCCCAGTAGCTGGGATTACAGGGATGTGCCACCACACCTGGCTAATTTTTGTATTTTCAGTAGAGATGGGATTTCACTGTGTTGGCCAGGCTGGTCTTGAACTCCTGACTTCAGGTGATCCATCTGCTTCGGCCTCCTAAAATGCTGGGATTACAGACACAAGCCACCATGCCCAGCCTTAAAGTTTTAAATTCCTGTAATGTCTAGATGGTTGGAGGGAGATGAGCATCTAGTCTTCCAAAGGTGACCCTTTCTATGGGCATCTGCCAAAATGTCAAATATCCCATTTGGTCCTTTGTTGTAAGTCTATATAGATTGCTGTTATACCATCATTCATTCTTATTGTTGAGGTTATCTCAAGTCTCCCTTGCTATTTGATTCTGCTATTTCCATGCTATGTCAGCATACAGAGAAATCTTTGGGGCTTAGATTTCTTCTCTACAATCATTTACCCACAGAGCACTGAATCAGTTGCTCTAACAGCAAACAAGACCATGGGAAACTAACTCTATGAGATTTATAAAAAGTCCTGCTTAACAGACACATTTCATAGCCATTCTCAGGGATCTTGCTGAGTTCCAAGGGTTCTACCTGGGAAGTCAAATACGAGGCCCCTCTTCTTTTATTTTTATGTATGTATCTATTTATTTTTAGAGATAGGGTCTCACTCTGTCACCCAGGGTTGGAGTGCAGTGGCATCATCTTAGCTGACTGCAGCCTCCAATTCCTAGGCTTAAGTGATCCTTCCACCCCAGCTTCCCAAGTAGCTGAGACTACAGGTGTGTACCACCATGCTTGGTCAATTTTTTTAATTTTTTTGTAGAGACAAGGTCTCACTGTGTAGTCCAGGCTGGTCCTGGACTCCTGGTTCAAGTGATCCTCCCACCTCAGCCTCCCAAAGCGCTGAGATTACAGTCATGAGCCACTGCTCCTGATCACTCCCTCCTTTTAGATCCCCAGACACCAATGTCTCAGGATTCCATGATTTCGCTTATTTTAAACCACAGGTGCAGAGGAAGGTAGCATCTCTTCATAGGGACTCATTGGACCTAGGGGACCTACCCCCTGACTCGCCTCCCTACAACTCAGAGCATGAAGGTTTAGATTTAGATTTTTAGAAGTCAAAGGCTTTTTTTTTCCCTTTGGTAATGTCCTTGGACCCATGGTCTAGCTGCCTGGATGGGAATGGGCCTTGTGTTACAAAGAAATGCAGGGAGAAAATATTTTAAAATATCCTGTCATGTGAATAATAGGATAAAGGACTTAGTGGGCTATGCACAGCATGATTGAGAGCACACAATTACATGAACTGTTCTTATAGAGCCAGAGGGCTGCAAGTGTGAGACGTGGATTCTATACTGAGAATATCATTATCTACAGAAGCAAACTGCATAAAACAAAGACACATCCACAAAATATAAACAAGAATAAAGTAGGTTTAAAAGCAATACTAACTACCTATTTGGGACCCTTCATGAGGCTATTAGTGGCAAGTTATAGCACCTGAAGGAAGAGTTTGAGGCATTTACTCCTAAATCAACAGTTCTCAAAATTTGTCATGCATCAGAATCCCCTGGAGGGTGTGCCTAAATACAGGTGTCTGGGCCCCACTCTGATTCTGTGGCTCTGGGATGGGCTCTAGAATTCGCATTTCTAACAAGTTCCCAGGTGATGCTAATGCTTGCTATGGACCACACTGAGAAAAACTGCACTAAGCATCATTTTCTATAGATTTGTGGGTTCCACTCTATAAACTCACTATAAAAGCATCTATTCAGCAGCCTTTCCTGATATCCCTCAACCTTTCACCTGCAGACCCACCCAACATCATTAAAATGTGTCCTTCAGTTAGTTCCAATTCCCTTTCCAAAAATGGCATAAATGAAATCTCTATTTTTTTTTTAAATGAGACAGAGTCTTGCTAGGTTGCCCCAGGTGGAGTGCAATGGCTGTTCACAGGTGCAATCACAGTGCACTACAGCCTGGCTTTAAACAATCCTCTGCCTCAGCCTCCTGAGTTGCTGGGACTACAGGTGTGTACCACCGTGCCCAGCTGAAGTCTATTCCTGATAGCTCCTCTTCTATGCATTGCTTTAACGTTAAGAAACATCTCCTTGCTCTGTTGCTTTCCCTCCGTTTCCTGTTTGTTCCTCCCAGCATACCCCACGGAAACTTTGTTCCACTGTAAACATATTCTCCCACATTCTCAGTATTTCATTTCTACCTGCTCTCCTTGTTTAATAAGATTTCCGGAATCTGCTTCCAGAGACCTACCTCACTGTGATGCTTGTTAATAGACTGGAGACCAGAGGATGAGGAATGAATAAGTGAATTTAGCAAGATTGCTGGATATAGACTCAATATATAAAAATCTGTTGCATTTCTTCTTTTTTTCTCTTGAGATGGAGTCTTGCTCTGTTGTCCAGGCTGGAGTGCAATGGCGTGATCTTGGCTCACTGCAACCACCGCCTCCTAGGTTTGAGCAATTCTGCCTCAGCCTCCCAAGTAACCGGGACTCCAGGTGCGTGCCACCATGTCTGGCTAATTTTTGTATTTTTAGTAGAAACAGGGTTTTGCCATTTTGGCCAGGCTGGTCTTGAACTCCTGACTTCAGATGATCTGTCCAGCCTTGGCCTCCCAAAGTGCTGGGATTACAGGCATGAGTTACTGCTCTGGCCAAAAATCTATTGCATTCAATAAAACAATGATAAACAATTAGGCAATAACATTTTAAAAATAATTTCTGGCCAGGTGCAGTGGCTCACACAGGTAATCCCAGCACTTTGGGAGGATCACCTGAGGTCAGGAGTTTGAGACCAGCCTGGCCAACGTGGTGAAACCCCATCTCTACTAAAAATACAAAACTTAGCTGGGCATGGTGGCACATACCTGTAATCCCAGCTACACGGGAGTCTGAGATAGGAGAATCGCTTGAACTCAGGAGGTGGAGGTTGCAGTGAGCCAAGATGGCACCACTGCACTCCAGCCTGGGCAACAGAGCAAGACTCCCTCTCAAAATAAAAAATAAAATAAATAATAATTTTATGGCCAGGCACGGTGACTCACACCTATAATCCCAGCACTTTGGGAGGCCAAGGCAGGTGGATCACTTGAGGTCAGGAGTTTGAGACCAGCCTGGCCAACGTGGTGAAACCCCATCTCTACTAAAAATACAAAAATTAACCAAGTGCGGTGGCATGTGTCTATAATCCCAACCACTCAGGAGGCTGAGGCAGGAGAATCTCTTGAAACCTGGAGGCGGAGGTTGCAGTGAGCTAAGATTACACCACTGTACTCCAGCCTGGACAACACAGTGAGACTCTGTCTCAAAAAAAAATTATTTAAAACAATATCTAAACACCAAATACCTAGGAATAAATCTAACAAGATATGCAAGACCTCTATAAACCACAAAACTATAAAACTGTAATGACAGAAATTAAAGACATAAAGGAATGGATGGATATATCATTTTTGTAAATTGGAAATTAACAAGAAGTAAATTCTTCTGAAATCTATCTTTAGATTGAATGAAATTCCAATCAAACTTACAGAAAGATTTTTATGGAAATTAACAAGCTGATTCTAAAGTGTTTATAGAAATGCAAAGGACCAAAATAGTCCTTTTGGTCTGATCAAAGCAAATTGGATGACATCTGATCTGCAAATTGGAACTGATCAAGCAAATTGGATAACTTTCTCTGCCAGATATCAAGACTTACAACATTATAATAATTAAGGCAGGGTGGTATTGACAAATCAAAGGGACAGAATAGAAAGTCTAGGAACAGATCTTCATGTAATCTATGTACATCAAAGATTTAAAACAAAGCAGGCCGGCATGGCAGCCTGTAATCCCAGCATTTTGGGAGGCTAAGGCGGGTGGATCACTTGAAGCCAGGAGTTTGAGACCTGCCTGGCCAACATGGTGAAACTGTCTCCACTATAAACACAAAAATTAGCTGGAGTGGTGACACATGCCTGGATTCTCAGCTACTGGGAAGGCTGAGGTTCGAGAATCGCTTGAACTTCGGAGGTGCAGGTTGCAGTGAGCCAAGATCACGACACTGCATCTGGGTGACAGAGTGAGATCGTATCTCAAAATTAATTAATTTAATTTAATTAAAACAAAGGTAGCACTGCAGAGATATAGGTAAAGGACAATGCTATGGCAGGTTCCCAGGAAACAGGCTTCAAGATGGAGATTCACATGCAGATGTTTTATGGGGAAGTGCTTTCAGGAACAACACCTGTAAGGAAATAAAGCACAATTGAGCAGGAAAGATTTAACCGTAATGCAGTTGCATCAGAGACCTCAGCCAATCCCAGTGGCCTTTTAGAGAGACTACAGTTTGAGACAAGGGGAACATCCTTGGCCTTTGTACCCCTACACTAACCGGTCATTGGATGCAAGCAAGGGAACTTAACTTTGGATGATGCAGCTCCCACCTACCAGGGAAAATCCTTGGGGAAAGACTCAGTTATAAGCTATCAGCAGGCAACACTTCTAGTAGTTGGAGGAATTGGTATCTTGGTCCTGAAACAGGGATCTGGGAAGCTCACCACAGCCAACAATAAGTATATCCCTTGTACCACTCAGATCCTCCCTTTATATAATAAATTTCATCTATCTGGAAGCCATTCCTCTAGGATTCTGATTGGTCTTTTTTTCTAGAGAAACTTACTGTAAGAGAAGGATTAAGTGGAATTAACTACTGATCCTACTTCTGAAGCTGATTTTGTGACCACAACTGATACTCATCATATCTCTCTTCTACTGCCACTATAGATTCTCTTCATCCTTGGCTAACATCTACACTAGTCTGTGTAGCTCACCTGATGGAGTGACCCAGACTGTCATTTCTGGAGGGTCGAGCCCGTGGTCACCATTATCTCTCTCAGGCAAGCCAGGGTTCCTACATTTGTCCATTTGCTATCAAAATTGAGCACAGGAATACCACAACCTAGGTGCATACCAAGACCAAGGAATGCTAAGCATATTACTTACTAACTGCTCCATTATTCATCTACCATAGAAGATGCATTAAACAAACAAGTTTATACCAGCCAGCCTCTGTCATAAGCCATCAGTTTTGGACAACACAAATGAACTGGTCTCAGTGGCAGAGATGAAAGCCATTCATGGATTCCATAGCATTGGCTCTCACTCTCCAAACTGATGTAGCTACTGCCACTTAACTCTGCCAACCTGTCAGCAGCAGAGACCAGTGCTGAGCCCCTGATATGACACCGTACCTTGAGGAAAACAGCAACTTGGCGGCAAGTTGATTTCATTAAGCCATCTCCATCTGTTAGGGGCAGTAATGCATCTTGACTGGAATCAGCATGTACTCTGGGTATGTGCTCACCTTTCTGACCACAGGACCTCAGCCAACATGAGTGTACAAGGGCCTAGAGAGTGTCTGATTTAGCAACACAAAATTTTACATAATGTCTCATTAGACTGAGAGCCCTATTTTACAAAAAGATGTACTAGGTTGTTGCAAAGGTAATCACGGTTTTTGCCATCACTTTCAATGGAAAACACTGCAATTACTTTTGCACCAACTTAATAGTAATGGGTACATGACCATGGGATCTACTGGGCCTACCACATACTGCACTACCCAGAAGCTGCTGGTCTCTTCAAGGTACAGTTGAGGTGCCGTCTTGGAGACCATACTCTGTGATGATGAGGTGCTATCTTCCAGGACACGTTAGATACCCTAAATAAATGATCATTATTAGTGCCGTATTCCCAACAGGTATTATACATGGGTTCAGAAATATGAGCAGCCCCCTTATCACCATTGCCCCTAGTTATCCACTCAGGGCCTTTGTGCTCTCCAGCCCCACAACTCTGGGCTCTGCTTGTCTAGATGTCCTGGTTCCCAAAAGGAACCAATATGATGAGTATTATTAATTTTTAAGCTATGATTGCTGCCCTTCTACTTCAGGCAAAAAGAAGGATCACCATTCTGGCAGAAGTAAGTGATCCTGATCCTTAGGAAGAGGTGGGGCTGCTGCCCTTACCTGCCGCACTGCCCGTTCCTACTTTGGGCTCAACTCAGCTGGCAGCCTTGTGAGGTACTCAATAAATGAGTCTGGGCAATATTCGCAAGTATGAGATATGCTGCCCTCATACTCCAAAGAGGCTTTCCAGATGTTGTGCTTTGGTTTTTTGGTTATTGTTGTTTTTTGTTAGTTTTTGAGACAGGGTCTCATTCTGTCACCCAGGCTGGAGTGCCGTGGTGCAATCATGGCTCACGGCAGCCTTGATCTCACAGGCTCAAGTGATCCTCCCAGCTCAGTCTCCCAAGTAGCTGGGACTACAGGTGCATGCCACCACACCTGGCTAATTTTTGTATTTTTTGAAGAGGCGGGGTCTCACCACATTGCCCAGACTGGTCTTAAACTCCTGGGCTCAAGCAATCTGCCCACCTCAGCCTCCCAAATTGTTGGGATTACAGGTGTGAGCCACTGTGCCCAGCCTGTCCTCTGCTTTGGAGTGGATGACCTGTCATACCATAGACCCTGGAATTCCTAAAAACATCAGTGATATATTGGGCTCCTTAATCTTTGTATGGTTTATTCATGTTTTTTGGAGTTTCTGTGTCTTACAAAGACCTTAAATATATTTGTCATTTCTTGCTCATCCAATTCAGTGAACATAGTGTCATTGATAAAGTGAACTAATGTGGTGTTCTGCAGAATGTCCAGGTGGTCCAGGTCACTTCAAACTATGACACAGGGTGAAAGTCACCATAGTCTTAGAACAAGATAGTAAATGTATTATCTTGCCCATCCCATGAAAATGCAAACTTGCATCTAGTCCTCTGGAAAAATACATCCAGATCAAATGGCTTCATACTGTCTAACTGAAGCTGTGTTAATCTGCCTGAACAAAGATTCCACATCCAGTAGAGCATCCATAATTGGGCTACTGCTTGTTGAACTTACAACACAGTTATCCTACAGGATGGACTTGGTGTTTATATAGGCCAGACTGCTGAATTATATGGAGATAAGACGGGGTTCACCACCCTTGCATCCCTTAGATCTTTAAGGCTGGCATAAAGTTTTGCCATTCCTCCCAGGATGTGATATTGTTTTTTATTTACTATTTTGGCCAGAGTGGGGTATGTTGCAGAAATTTCTACATGACCTACCCCACTAGGATAGCTCTTACCCCACAGTCCAAGGAAATAATGTGGGCGTTCTGTCAAATATAAAGTGTGTTCCAATTATATAGCCAGAGATTTTTTCATTATCTTTGATTTCTCTTTATTGTATAGATTAATACATTTTTTTTGTTCTGCTTGACATAATTCTTTTTTTTTTTTTTAGAAAGAAAAAAATGAAAGAGAAAGAAAGGAAGAGATTTTAGAAAAAGAGAGAAAAGGAGAAAGAAAGAAACAGCAAAAGAAAGAAAAAAAGAATGAAAGAAAGAAAGAGGAAGAGAAAGAGGGAGAGAGAATGGGATTCTTGTTTTATTACCCAGGCTAGAATACAGTCTAAAAATGGGTATTAAAAACCTCTTTTATGCCAATAATTGTGTTTAACAATGTAGACAGGAAGGAATAGGGG
>CAUYQU010046847.1:0-28443 GCA_963574635.1 Cheracebus regulus
CTCTTCCTCTTTCTCTTTCATTTTTTCTTTCTTTTGCTGTTTCTTTCTTTCTCCTTTTCTCTCTTTTTCTAAAATCTCTTCCTCTTCCTTTCTCTCTTTCATTCTTTTTATTCTAAAAAAAAAAAAAAAAAAAAAGAAAAACAGAAGCAAGTGAAATAATTTTTTAAACTCTGGAAAACTTGGTTTTACTATTTGACAAAAGGATTCCCCAAAATATTTTAGAAGTACTAAAGGAGGACAGTATTTTTGTATTAATAATAAAAAATAAGAAAAAAATATTTTAAAACAATTCATTATTTTATTATTATAAATTTTAAATTTTGTGTACATACTTTATATATTTTAGTCTAATACATTTATATAATTTATAAAGATAGACTATACATGCATATATAATTTTACACATATTACATATATAAGCAGCAAATTCTCAAAAACATTTTACTGATGGGGTGCAACAATTTCTTGAGATAACCAATTTAGGCTATAATTCTTCACCAGTATGACATTTGATAGGATATATTTTATTTTACATATATGTGATATGTACACACATATATTGTACAAAAATACTTATATGTATACAAGTTTCAACTTTTTGAGAACTAAAACATCACAATATTCTCAGAAATGTAAAAGAGCACACCACTCTAGTCTAGAATTTCTTAAGCAAGACCCAAAGTCTTCAGGAGATTTCAGGAGTTCAAAGCATCTGTGAACCTGCTGATATTTGTGAATATTTGGTGTGTACATACACATGTGCATATGTGTACATTTATGCACTTAAAAAGATAGTGTTTATATTCTTCACTAGATTTTCAAGGGAATCCTTCACCAAGAATAGTTTAAGCAGCAATATTCTGTACTCAGTTTTGTGTTAGTTCTTCTGGCTCACCTTGCAAAACTAGCTACTGTTTTTGTCTTTTTGTTTTGGGTGTGTTTTTTTTGGTCAAAATATTAACTTCTTGTATAGAATAATCTATAGGTCATAACTCTTCAAAGTTAAACTTTTCATATTTAAACTCTAGAGAAACAGTTGTTAAGTGAAGCACCAATCAAGTTTAATTCTCATAGCATAAATTTCCCAAATTTAATTAATCAGTTTTGCCAACTTCTGTAGAATTATTTTGTAACTAAACTTGCGTACTGTCTTTGAAGGCCCATTTTTATTTATACAACCATCACCAAGTAGTATTTTCCAATTAACTGTCTCACAGTGGCACTGTTACATGAATAGCTCTAGAAACAAGTTGCACTGATTGTTGCCAACATAAACATCTTTTAATTGTAAAGTTTGTTGATTTTTTAAATAAGTTTATTCAAGAGTATTACCAAGTTGTCTGCCATATGTGTTTATTTTTTTGTCTTATATTTTGTCTAAAAGGTAAGTTGCTGAAGGCAAAGACTCTCTGGTAGATACAGTAGACTGGCACTGTTTATTTCTTCCAATTTCCATCTGGGATAACTTTCTATACTGGAGAAAACAGAAAGCTAAGAGCACCTGTACCAGAACACCTACCAGGTAAGTTTCCAGTTGTGATTTATGTTCTTGAATTATATGTATTTATCTATTTGAATTTGTAACAATGTTAGATGAGGAAAACAGCAAAGATCGTAAGAGTCATCCAATTCACTGGTACCTATCTAGTAGGTTATGATGAGGCTCTGGAGCCAATGGTTCTAGCAGTTGCTTTCTAGCCCCAGAACTTCAGCTTAGGTGCTGATATATAACACAGTCATCAATTTAAGAAAGTCTGTTTCACTCTCTATCTTCTTGCTTGGGGAAAAATGACACTCAGTCATGGTAGTCCAGCTATTCCAAAGATATGGAAGGACCCAGTTCTTCGCATTAAATCCACTTTTGCTTAAAATAGAGTGTTTTGTTACTTACAATTCATTTTCGACTGATAAATGAGGACTCAATTTGTGTTGACTGAATACAGTTCTAAGGAATCATAAAATGCATTAATAAAGAAAACAATGCTGCAGTGAAAGTTCACATGTTGGATACCCCAGAAAGCTGACTTTGAAACAGAGATCTACACAGTTACCTCATTGGCAAGTGCTCTTGAAATCAACACCCGGATGAGGCAATGAGTGAACTTGAACTGTGATGCATTTGCAACCAATGCATCAGGGGATCATACCTGGGAAGCTCTAGAGCTAGGATGGTCTTTTACAGTTCTCCAAAATTGGGGTGAGTGGACGGGCTTTTATGCCCTTGCATCAGCAAATAATTAGAGATGTACTGGCACCGTTTCAAATGGTGTGAGTGTGGGTTGGGCTGGGCTCGTTTTGAGCTAGGGTAAATCCCAAAGAGGACTTGCTGACTTAGTTGAGAACTGTCAGCCACCAACACTCCCAGTAGCTGGGGAAATGAAGGGTTTAGTTCTGGAAGGAGATACGCATTAATCTGGGAAGTTCACAGAGGCATCCATCTCACAAAGATAGCATAAAAAACCCAGCTATGCACTTGGACTAGAAAGCCTGAATTTAAGTATCACTTCTTTCATTTACCAGCAGTGGGAATTTGTCAAGTCATTTAACTTTCTGAATTTGTTTCCTCATCTATAGAAACATAATAATAATAACACATTATTATACATAACAATAGTAACACATATGTTAAAGCTTTGTTGTAATATATGCAAATGAGTATTGCATTCTGCAAATTTTACTATTCAAATTCCAGTTACTATAATTCTGTGTAAAGTTTGGTTCAAATGACCTGATTTGTTTTTTTTTAAGTCAGTGCTCACTTAAACCACACATCTACTATAAACTGGAATGAAATAGATAAAAAAAATTACAGAGAAAGCAAATCAAAGAAAAAGAATTTGGTCATGCTACATTTCATTTATTCACTCATTCTTACATTTATTAATTTATCAAATAATATATACTATTGTGAGTACATTCTGTGAATAGACTCAGATATCACTAGGACATGCACACCATGGCAGATATTGAACCTGAGTTGACACTGACCTTCTTTGACTTTAAAGGAAAATATGCTATCCAAACTCTCCGCCTGTGTTACTATACATGGGCAGGCCTGGAAGAGCGTTCCAAGTAAAAGTTATCAGGATCTGGGTTCCCAAAACAAACCCCACACCCCACTAAACCTTTTCATCCTGTTATGTAGCATGTAATTTTCTTTAAAAAAAAAAAAAAGACATTAAATTAAAACCATGCTGGCCTGTACTTTTCAACATACAATCTCCCACAACTCCACTTATATTTGAGGATTCTGTGCAGTAACCAGGGTCCTATGATGTATGTGCCAAAGTCAGCATGCCAGGGGAGTGCGGGGGTAATATTTCGTACCTCCTACACAATTTCCTTTATACCTCCTGTGGTAGCTCCTGCTGTCGGGAGAATTGATGGTCACAGAATAGTTGTATATTCTTTACCCTCTGTCATTAAAAGTCAGGAAGCCGCTTGGTTGCTAAAATCATAACACATTTCTCTTAAAAGGTGGCCAACTTCTGTCTTAGTAAATGCTGTTCTGAATTATCTTGTTGTTCTGGGACCATCTTGGTAAACATTTTTAAAAAATAAAGTAAAAATATACATGAAGAAAAATACAATTTAAAAATATACAACTCAATAAATTAAGTAATTTTAAGTCCTGTATTAACTCTCTTGTAGCTATTATAATAAGTTTACAAGTAGTTTCCTGAAAGAGTTAAAATGCAAGCAAAGAAAATCATGAACTTACAATATATTGAATAGATCTTTGGAAGGAATATGGGAGTGCTACAAAGAATGAGATTAAAATTTTATTTATAGCTGACTATATCCTGAAATCTTGGAAAACTAGATCAAATACAGAAATGCATTTTGAAGATATACCACAATTGCCCTGGATTGCAAACTGTATCTATTTATTGCAGTTAATTAACCTACCATAAAACTTTGTGATTTAAAAGACCAATCATTTTATTTGCCTGTGATTTCAGCTACCCCAGCTTGTCAGTGCACTTGTTGATCTTGCCTGGGGTCACTCATGTGGCTGTAGTCAGCTGGTGTGTCAGCTTGGGGCCTCGGCTAGGAAGGCTCATGTCTGCTCCTCATGGTCTTGTTCTCATATCAAGCCGACCCAGGCTTCCACATAGCAGCAGTGTTATCAAGAGCAAGAAAGTTCAAGCCCCAATTCAGAATGGCTTTTCCTGTGCATGCAGGCATCTCATTTGGTAATGGCAATTGGCCAAATCAAGTCACACATAGTTCTGTCCAGATCGATGAGGCAAGGACTTCACAAGTGCAGGTATCCATTGGGGGTCATCGTTGTAACAATCAATCACAAAACCCAACTAAATTAATTCAGGTGGTGTGCTTCATGGGGGTCTAAACAAAAGTGAATTATCCACACATGAAGGTGAAATCTATGGCTGTGCTACCAACTAGCTGTGTGACTTCAGAGACACCACTCTCTGAGTCTCAGATTCCTCTTATGTAAAATGGTATAAAACCTATTATCTTCTAGAAATAATGAGAATATGATGTGGTGATCCTGTGTTAACACTCACTGAAACATTATGTTTTATAAATTATTAATTGTATAATTAATTAAATATAAATTATTAAATTGCTATGTTTTGTGACACATAATTCTACTGAATAATTACCTTGTATATTGTTTAGAATTATAAAATGTAAACATATTTTATACTACCTAATATATGAATAAGAAATCTAATGTATCATCTTCTTAGAAACTTGTGTTATATTGTAAACACCCTATTTAGAGAACTTTACCTTTATTTACAATATTATCATCAGATTGGTAGCCATAAGCTTGGTTCATTGTATATGCTGCAAAAATTTATTTCAGGAGTGCTCCTAATACATACGAACTATTTTACTCAGAAGGCTTTTTGTGCAATGTAAATAAGTAGTGTCCTTTCATTTCAACAGTTCTACAAATAATTGCTATGTCATTAGGCCAGCTAACCAAATAGTTTTTCTTCTGTATTTAAACCAAAAATGATTCCTGAAAATTCCTAATTTGCAGTGCATTAGGCATAGGGAAGAATATATTGCAGTAACACAAAGATCCATAAGTTAATTTGAAAGTTAGAGGAAGGATGGTAGAAGAGTTCCCACCCCAAAAATTAATCCAAAATATCTGGTGGAATGGTCAACCCTGCCACTTTGAACACAAGGCTTCCATGAGTATTCCACATGTAAAACTTTTCAGCCATTAGGAAGGAATGAGAGAGCCAGTACTCTGCAAAGGTCTTCTCATTAAATGAAGTAGAACCTGTATACATTACTTCCAAATATTCTATTGGTTAGAATGGACGCTCATGGCCACACTTAACCGTGCTTACTTACAAAGGACGCTGAGAAATATGGTCTGGCCAAGAAACTATTTTCCCAAGAAAAAGAAGGGAACAGACTGAGGAGGGGCCAATACTCTTCACCATATACAAAATTTAAATGTCTAAATAGTTCTTACAGATGGAGTGTAAGTGTATTCATGCTTTATTTATATTTCTGTAGTCTCTAAACTCCTCAACTATATTTTTAAATTTTTGTATTTATTATCAAAAAGCACAGACTTTTAGATTTGAAAGTAAGAAATCTAGTGTAAGAATCCCCTTGACAATTTTTCTGCAAGGTGGCCAGCCATTCAGATGGTAACTAAATGTTTCCATTGACAGAAAACTCCTATTGCATAATGTTATCCAGTTCAAAAACCCTCATGGGTGCCCAAATTTGACTCTTAATTTCTATTTATTAATCTTAGTTCTGCTTGTGGAACAAAACAGAATTGATTCCCTTTTGTATGTGATATCCTACACATATCTGAAGACTTTATTCCCATTAATCTTTTCTTCAGGTTAAATGTCCTCTTGTATTTAAGAATTTTGGGTATAAATTTGAGGAGGTGTAGAAAATTTCCCGTGTTCTGCCTGGATACATACTATTAGTGGGAAGTAAATTATCTGTTTTAAACTGTTGAATCAGTGTATTTCTCCAACAAACACTAAATATTTATTTTCAAATGATGATTTATTTCTTGAACTTTTTTAGTAGTTTTAGACAGTGGTCCTGCAAATGTGGTCCACAGACCAGCAGCATCAGCAGCACATGGAGAAAACTTCTAGAAGAGCAGAATGCAAATGTTTGGACCCAAACCCAGACTTACAGAATCAGAATTTTGAGGGACTAAGTCCTGAAACTTTTGCTTTAATACATAATTTTTCATGCTGAAATGGAAAAACATAGGACTAAGGAAATAAGCTATGTGTTCTGATTGTTTTAAAATAGGCAGAATATGTTAGTTAACTTGCCAGTGACATACTAAAGTATTTAGAAAATAATTTATTTTTTATTTATTCAGTAAAATAAGCTCTTCTTTTTAAAAAGGTATGTGAACTTCAGGTTGTCTTGCCTCTTAGGTAATGATGATGATAATCAACATCTCCTGGATTCGATGAACAGTTGTAAGAGTGTCTAGGAAGTTTCCTGATGATAATTTTTCTTACTTTAATTGTTTTGTAAATATAATGACTAATGAATAAGCAGAAAGAGAAGCAAACTGAAGGGAACAGTGCGTTTTTTATAATCCTCTTTCTTAGTTTCCATTTGCTTGGCTTTATTTCCAATTGGAAATGGTAAACTGCTCAATATTTTCTGAAAGCCAGAAACAATGTTTACATGACCTACATAATTTACATGGTAAATTCTATCCCATGTGTGACTGAATTTTAACTTCAGAAACAATATTATCTTCCTGAGTTTTCAAACAGGCAAAGTCACCTTGCAGCATAAGTAAACACAGCAGCCTTCCATTCACTTTTAAAAGTATTAACAGATTCTTTTAAAATAAAGATCAATTTTACATATTGATTTAAATAATGATTCATTTTAAGTTTCAGTAAGCCTTTGAGTATCTGCTATAACCCAGGAACTGATTCATGCTATCAGTGAAATGAGAGCACTTTCTCCTTTTTCTGTGGTCTATAGATTTGGATACTCTAGGACTCTGTTTCTTCTCTAAATATTTGGACAAACGTGACTTTCCAGAGAATTTGAAAGAATGACAACAGATAATACTAGGTATTACAATCCAGGAAACTAAGCATGTAGGAAAAGAGTTTGACCTAAAACAAAACTAGAAGACATATATGAATCTTTCTAAATGTTTACTTCCACTATATGGGATTTCTGGTGCTTTTGTTTTCACATAATTGCTGGGTTTCTGTGTCATTACTAAACATTATAGAGAAAAGGAATTCTAAAATTCTTGGATTCCAATAAGCACAGTGGTAAGAATTAAATAAAGCATATGGTAACTCTTAAAATACAAAGAGAAGGCAGGGCGTAATGGACATAGCCTAGATTTCAAATTCAAACTGATCTGAGTTGACTCAAAAGGCAAACTCTATGTATCAACTTCAGAGAGTTTATGTAGCCTAACTGGATACCATTACAAATTTAATTTCTAGCTGGGCTGCCTCTGATAAATTAATTGTTCTCTTGGAACAATGTCTTTATTTGTAAAATGATTACTAAATATTCACCTCTTAGAGTGTTTCTAATTGGTAAATGTGACTATGTAACTTTAGCAGGACAGGATTCCTGTGCTATGGACCCTTCACTTCTACCTTCAATCCAAGTTGGCTGAAACGATTCTACGAGTGGCAATCAATATTTAAAATATTTCCATTAGGAATTGTGTTAGTCCATTTTCATACTGCTGTAAAAAATACCTGAGACTGAGTAATTTATAAAGGAAACAGATTTAATTGACACAGTTCTGTGTGGCTGGGGAGGCCTTGAGAAACTTGAAAAATCATGGCAGAAGGCTAAGGGAAAGCAAGGCATGTCTTACATTACAGCAGGAAAGAGAGAGAGCACAGGGGAAACTGTCACTTTTAAAGCTATCAGATCTTGTGAGATCTCTGTCACTGTCACAAGAACAGCATGAAAGGAACTGCACCCATGATGCAATCACCTTCCATCAGGTACCTCCCTTAACATGTAAGGATTATAATTTGAGATGGGATTTGCGTGGATGCACAGAGCAAACCATATCATTCTGCCCCAACCCCTCTCAAATCTCATGTCCTTTTCACAATTCAAAACCAATCATGCCTTCCTAACAGTCCCCCAAAGTCTTAACTCATTCCTACATGAACCCAAAAGTCCAGTCCAAAGTCTCATCTGAGACAAGGCAAGTCCCTTCTACCTATGAGTCTATAAAATTAAAAACAAGTTAGTTACTTCCAAGATACAATGGGGATACAGGTATCGAATAAGTGTTCCTTTTCCAAATGGGAGAAATTGGTGAAAACAAAGGGGCCACAAGCCCCATGCAAGTCTAACACTCAGCAGGGCAGACATTAAATCTTAAAGCTCAAAAACAATCTCCTTTGATTCCATGTCTCACATCCCAGGCATGCTAATATAAGAGCTTGATTCCCAAGGCTTTAGGCAGTTTTGCCCCTGTGGCTCTTCAGGATAAAGCTCCTAGAAGCTGCTTTCGTGGGCTGACATTGAATGACTGTGGCTTTTCCAGGTGCATGGTACAAGCTGCAGATGGATCTACTATTTTGGGGTATAGAGGATGGTGCCTTTCTTTCCCACAGTTCCACTAGGCAGTGCTCTAGTGGGGACTCTGTGAGGGCTCCAACCCCACATTTCCCCTCTACATTGCCTAGTAGAGGGTCTCAATGAGGGCTCCATTCCCACAGTAGACTTTTGCCTGGAGATCCAGGCATTTCCATACATCCTCTGAAATCTAGGCAGAGGCTCCAAAAGCTCAATTCTTGTCTTCTGAGCACCCACAGTCCCAACACCATGTAGAAGCCAAGGCTTGGGGCTTGGGACTTGCACCCTCTGAAGCCATGCCTCAAGCTGTACCTTGGCCCCTTTCAGCCACGGCTAGAGCTGGAGGATCTCAGACACAGGGCATCAAGTCCTGAGGCTGCACAGAGCAGCAAGACCCTGGGACTGGCTCATGAAACCATTTTTCCCTCCTAGGCCTCCAGACCTGTGATGGAAGGGGCTGCAGTGAAGATGTCCAACATGCTGTATTAGTCCTTTTTCATGCTGCTGATACATACACAAGACTGGGCAATTTACAAAAGAAAGAGGTTTAATGGACGTACAGTTCTACATGGCTGGTCTTTCCACATGGGGAAAGCAGTTAGGGAGAAAGACAATGAAAACATAGATATACATATTAGCATGTGTAAAATGTTCCAAATCTTAGAGCCATGTCTCATTGGGACATTGAACCTGCATAGTGTCTCCTAAATTGTGTGCCTTCTCATAGGAAGTTCTCAATGAATTGAATCGTAGCTTCAGCACAGCATAGACATATCACACCCCCATGCCACACCTTAGACAAGGCACTTATCATCTGTCAGCATCCTTTTACTCACCTGAAAACTGAGAATAATAAAGAGAATAAAACCTACTTTATCACAGGAAGAAAAGCATATGTTTTTAAGAATCTTACTCTTCTAATTCTGCCTTCTACCAGAATGGAATGCTTTATTTGTCCCAAAGAGCATGGAGAAGGCAACCATTTCTAAGACTTGAATTATTTTTAAGGAAAGGTTGTAATTGTAATGGCCTCTGGGTATAGTTTATGCTGAAAAAAATGTGGAGAAACAAAGGATGCTCT
Organism: Cheracebus regulus; assembly: GCA_963574635.1. Taxonomy (NCBI): domain Eukaryota; kingdom Metazoa; phylum Chordata; class Mammalia; order Primates; family Pitheciidae; genus Cheracebus; species Cheracebus regulus. The sequence continues at coordinate 9,647 of CAUYQU010046847.1, forward strand.
GTTTTGGAAAGCCCCTAAAGAGTTTTAAGATGTACAAAGATGAGTATATTTTCTAAATGTTTTGGAAACTTGAAATATTTTGGAGTAGAGAAAAAAAATCTTAAAATGCTTTAATACTAACTAGTTCAGACATTTGCATTCCAATATATGAACAAAGCTTAACTTATTTAAAAGTAACTCTATAAAGAAGCATATGTTCCAAAACTAAGACCCCCAGCTATTCCAGCAAACCTCTTAGTTTACAAGATCTTTCTTCTCTCCCTAACTTTTGCCTGATGTCACCTGATAACTAAAACCCCAACCCTCAAAGCCCTATAAAAGCCCTTCCCTAATTCTCTTTTTAGATATTTCTCCAAACTAATACTCTGTCTTCAGTGAATTTCATACCCAGCTGCTTTCCCTGGAGTCTTGTAGAGCTTCAACAAATTTTAGATGAGAAACAAACAATTTTTTAATGGACAGTGGGAGAGTAGGTAAAAAGAGGAGGAAATTTAGGGAGAGACACAGGGTTCATTAACATGAAGTGTGGAAGCAGAGACCCATAAGAAATTCCCAAGGCTGGAAACAAGCAAATATATTTCAAATCAGCAAGCTAATATTAAATATTTACTGTATCACTGGCTTGTAACATCAACCTACTCTGTTTACTCCAACTTTGGGGGAAAGATCTGCTATGTACAGTAATTCATTTTATTACTAATTTACTTTATGCATAAACTAAATAGATAATGAGTGGGAATAAATAGAGGTCTATGTCCCACACTTGGTTTGATATGGTGCAGAGAGAAAGAACTATAACCATAGAAAGTGAAATTTTAGAGAAAACTGATAATTTACCAAAAAACAGGAATTTAAATCAAAGGTAATAAATAAATAAAATTCCTCTATAATCCATAAGATTATTAAAGAGAATGCTTTATTTCCAAATTACCAAGATTGTATTCTCTATACAGTTTATTTTAAATATTAAAAGAAAAGATAATTACAGAAGGTCTGAGACTCTAGGGACACCCTGGCTTCTGGCATCTATGCCACTGCCACATAGAGATTAACGATTAAATTTGCTGTTACAAATATCTCAACATCAAGACATTTGAGTAGATTAGTAAGGAGGAGCATAGTAAATGAGGAAAAAGAAAAGAAAGGAGATGTATTAGTTTTTCTTTTCTGCTGTAACAAATTACCCAAAACTTAGTGACTTATTACAGCTCTGGAGGTCCAAAGTCTGAAGTCCATTTTACTGGGCTGAAATTCAGTGTTGGGAGGGCTGTGTTCATTCTGGAAACTCTAGGAAAGAATATTCTTCTTTGCCTTTTATCAGCGTCTAGAGGATGCCTGCATTCCTTGGTTCATGGTCCATCAATCCAACCTCCATTTCTGTTGTCATCTCACCTCTCTAGACTGACACTCCTGACTCCCTCTTGTGAAGACCCTTGTGATTATATTAGGTCCCTCTGGGTAATCCAGGATAAAACCCCAATCTCAAAATCCTTAATTATACCCTAAAGTCCTTTTTGCCATGTAAAGTAAGAGGGATTAGGATGTAGACAACTTGAGGGTCTATTATTCTGCCTACTGTAAAAGGTATATAAACAAGTGTGTGAAAAGAACAGGAATGAAAGTATGAAGGTCCAGAAGTGATGGGGGTGATGTATGCATGGGTATATCTGAGTGCACACTTCAGAACATTAGAACAATGGAATGTTTCTACATGTTGCTCTTTTTGTTCAGGAGACAGACCATATTAGAAGGAGCTTGGAGTTGGAAGAATTGCTTTCAGTCTAAATCCTACCTCATTCTGGCTTTATGGTATTGAGCAAACGTTTAACCCTCATTGAACAATCAGGATAAATTTTCGTGAGTGCATACTATGTGCAGCCATGTACAGGTAAACACTTCACCTGCACCATCTCATTTACTCTTCTTCACTCCCGTAAGGATGGCTCCGTTGTAAAATTCAGAAGCAAATGCCATGTTATCATCAGTGTCCAAAATCATCAAAAATGAACCTTGCTAATAAATTGACTCAGTTTCTTCTTCACTAAAATAATGTGAATACTGCCTCCCACAAAAACATCATTGTTGTGAGGAAATAATATGTTTCAGCAGCACTTTGTTTACTGTTATAAAATTACACAGTGATGTAAAGTTGTAGTATTTAACTTCTTTGAGGGTAAAATGAAGAAACCCAAGTAAAGTATCCTTGTTAACAATAATTTATTGTATATTTCAAATAGCTAGAAGAGAAGAATTTTAATGTTCCCAACACAAAAGAAAATGTTTGGGGTGGTGGACACAGCAATTACCTCAATTTGATTATTTGTCTTACATGTATCACATTGTCACATGTACTCCAAAAACATATACAGCTATAATACATCAATTTTTAAAATCTAAATACATATATAATACATCAATTTTTTAAATCTAAATACATAAGGCAAATAATCCTTTATGAAAAGGATTGTATCATTTTATATTCTCACCAGAAAGGCATGAAAGTTCTGGCTTCTCTACATTGTTGCCGAGGTTTGCTGTCAAAGTTTTTAATCTCAATCATTCTAGTAGGTATGTAGTACTATTTCTTGGTAGTCTTATTTGCATTTCCCTGTTGATTAATGATATTGAGGTCTTTATGTGTGTTTATTGGCCATGCATGTAACTTATTCAGTGAAGTGTCCACTCACACATTACACCTATATTTTAATGGTTTGTTATTAAGCTATTTTTTATATATTCTGTATATTCTGAATACAAATCCTTCATCCAATATACCCTTTGCAAATATGAACAAAACATATGCTAGTTGATGTCTAATACAAACGAGTACTTTAAAAATGTTATTTCTCTCCCTTTAACACTTTACGTATTCTTAGATAAAGAAAAATAGTATTTTTACAGTGACAGAACTATTGGACATTGGAGTGTCATAAACCATTTCACATTCTCTTTGCCCAAATCTGAACATCACATGCAAGTGAACTGCCAAGCTGGGCCTACTTCCCTTCTTTTATTGCAGTTGTTTTATTTCCAGTAAATCTTCCCCGTTAGCCCTAAGACATTTGGCAAGTGTGAATGTAGGAGGCAGGACAAGGGAATGTTGATAAGGAATGACTTGAAGGAATGGTATGGCAGGCAGCAATAGACTATTTGACTTAGCACATGAAATCCTTTCCGCTGCTCTTTGACTGCTTTTCTGGCATTTGTGCTCTCATGAAAACTTGCAAATTATGGGAACATCTATTTCCACTTGCATGCAAAAAGATTTTCAGTTCAAAAGTTTATTTTCAAAAATAAATAGTGTTATTCACCAACATTATATGCATCGTGAGTTACCAATGTACATTATCTTGGAAAGAGAACCAGTTCTTTCCAAGTATTTCATTTTTTTGAATATTTCATTTAAAAACCTCAAAAGAACTCTATGAGGTATCACTATCACCGACATTCAAGTCTAACATCTGAGCCAGAGAATGAGCACAACTTATTCCCTGACATTTCTCTAGTGAGTTGAACACTGCTAAGAAAGACTGGGCATAACCATTTTAAGTAACATGATGTCAGCCCTAGAAATCATTAGTCTGCAATTTACTTGTGCTGTTTTTTCTCATCTGGGCATATGCAACAGCATGGCTAATTGACATTAAATTTTTATTTTGTTTCAAATGTTTTAATTGGAGAGAATAATGTAGTTTTCCTTAAGGGGGTTGAGGGGCAGAAGGCATTTCTGGAAAGGATTTCAAGATCAGTCCTTTTTGTTGTTGTTTTCTGAGGGCATGAAAGTAATTGTGATTTGAAGTTTCAGTTTGAAAAAGAAAAGCATCCAGGGAGAGAGGCTAGGAGAAAGGCAGGGAAATAAATGATAAATCTTGCAGTTTAGAAATATGGGTGCCATCCCTGAGAATGTTGTCATAAGTGACACCCTGGTTTCAAAAGCTTTGGATCCAGGAACCAGAAGAACCATGAATATGAGGAACATGAGAGTGTTGAAGGGAATTGGCTCTAACTCTATGGTCTAGAAAATAACTCATCGGGACAGTTCGCCCACTAAGCAGGAATAAATATTGTCTTATATAAGATTATAACCCAGGTGAGAAATGACTCTGAAATCTTGGCATAGAAGCAGCATCCTACCAGTTCTTTGTGTCCCTGCATTCTTAATTACATGGCTATTCTATGGGAATAATTCCTTTTTGAATCACTGAAGACATTTGGGTCCAAAGGACACAACTGCACATCAGTCATGGTAAGGAGAAGGACAATTTTCTTCCTGTCCGTTGGGGCTGAACTGAGACTTGCTAAGATACCCTGAGTAGGTATGGGAGGGGAGCAGACATGGATATTCACCATCATGTAGAAGACATTCATTGTTTTGCTCTGAGCCTCTGTAACCCATGCTTCACTGGCAGTAAGCTGATTTTTCTTTGGGGTATTACTCACTCTCTGCCCAACTCTCAGACTGGAGAAGGTGGCAAGGGCTAAAAGTACCCACAATGACATTTTTTAATTCTCTAATAATGTATGCTCTTTCTATAACTAAGTCTTAATCCTGAGTTTTCAGTTACTTAAGCCAATAATTTCATTTTTAAAGTCAATTTGAGTTGATCTATCTGCTTGCTATTTGCTTCTTAAAGAGATTCTGAACTGAAATGTATAATATTTATTTTTGATTATTAAGTGACACTCTTTGAACATTCTGTAATCTGAGGAACTTTTAGAACCTGAAATTCAAATAGGTCTATGCATTGAACACTGGAATCCCTCCAATACAATGTCACAGTAAACACATAAAATACAGGCAAATGCAAAAATTTTGATCCATATGCTGCCCATTCTATTCACCACTTATTCACTCTCCTTACCTATGGCTTTGGGAGTTTTTTTTACCCCTGAGCTCTTTATACTTTTGCTTTCTCTATCCACTTTTGGCCTCTGTTTTGAAAACATGCTAGGGTTCCCCTCTGTGGCCCCTGTGGCCTTAGCTCAACTGTACTCTGCATTCACAGAGTGCCTGGGATGCAAACTCCATCTGCTGGTTTTGGTATAGCAAATCCCCAGTGTCTTCACTGCATACCACCCTCAACAAGAAACACCTTTACCTAGATCAGAGGATTTCTGTATTGAGTTTTAGAGCGATGCCACTAATCTACAGAAAGACTTAATGATCAACTTAGAAACATGCAACTGTATAAAGCTAAGGGAATCTTAGAGATTACTGTATACATTTCTTACTTTAGTAGAGCAAAATCTAAGGCTTAGAGCAATTGTATGGATTGTTGAGATCACAAAATTACTTGTAGCTATTACAAACCATTACTGAAGGTGATTTTATTGCATTTAAAATGCAATTTATGTATTTTCATAATAATATAAAAGGCACCAAAGCACTAATTGGGAGCAGGGGACTTTCCTGTTTTGTGTGTACCTGGGAGTGAATAATTAAGTATCGAGTGAAATTGGAAGCTCTTTTTATCTGGTAATACTTTCTAACCCTATCTATATTTAGATAAAGAAAGTATAGTGATGTTCAGGCTAGTTTATTTATTTATTTTTTAGTATATATATTTTATTGCATTTTTTGTTCTGGGGTACATGTAAAGAACATGCAGGAGTGTTGCATAGGTACATACATGGCAATGTGGTTTGCTGCCTCCATCCCCATCACCTATATCTGTCATTTTTCCCCATGTTATCCCTCCCCAACTCCCTACCCCCCACTCCTTTTTGGGTAATTTTATGATGATCTTCTGACTTATCTCCCACTTCCTGCTGCTCACATTATTTTCTGCTTAAAATAAGGATTTTAAAGCTAGAACTGACTTGGAGCTGTTTCTCAGGAAATTATCGCCTCCTTCAATTCTGACCTTAATATCTAGTCTCTATTCAAGTAGAACTGTTAACTTGCCAAAAACACAATTTTCCCCATATATATCCATACTGAATTTACTTTTTGGTCCATTTAAAAGAGTCCCTTGGGAAATAATAGATGAACTTGATCAGGCCAAAAAAAAAAGAAAGAAAGAAAGGAAGGAAGGAAAGAAAGAAAAAGAAAAAGAAAGAAAGGAAGAAAGAAAGAAAGAAAAGAAAGAAAGAAAGAAAGAAAGAAAGAAAGAAAGAAAGAAAGACAGAAAGAAAGAAAGAAAGAAAAAGAAGAAAGGAGAAGAAGAGAAGGGAAAGTATGAAAATGAAAATGTTCATCTTGCTTTCTAAGTGAATTTGTTCTTTTTGGATTAAAACCTGGGGTAAGCCCTGGCTTCAAATTTACTTATTTCCTGTCTCTGTTCCACCTGTGCTCTGAATCATCCTATCCTCCCTTTTCAAGAGCTACAGATAATTTCTATCTTGTGTCTTTTACCTCTTGCTGCTTACCCAATCCTCCCAATCAGCATTTAAGTTTCTCAGTTGTCTCCTACCTTAAAATCGCACACTCATTAAACAAAAATACAAAAATTATCTCCCCTCAATTATTATCTCTGGTCTGCTTTCTCCCTTTTATAGACAAATTTCCTGAAATATCTACTCACCATATCCAGTTTCTCTGTTCCTCACTTCTAATCACATTCCCTACCGACCTATGCTTCCAACACGCACTGACAACATCTTCTCACTGGTCATCGATGATCTCTGTGTTGCTAAATCCTATCAGTGTATTTTTATCTGAATTTTCTGAGATCTTTTAGACTATATATTGCACAGTCACTCACTTCTGGGACATCATACTCTTGTGGTTTTTCCCCTGATCTTTCTGACACTTCCTTCTAAGTTTATTGAAGATTAGGGAATTACTAGTAGAAACCAGTGAACATTATAATGTCTATTGTTTTCCCATCTTTTGTGGTATTTTGGGTATCTTTATTGGACCTCAGGATTATTCACTGGACCTGAGGATTTTCATTTGTCAGAGGATAGGAAATTCATAAATAGAAAATTTGCATGCCTAGTAAGCACCACTTTCTACATAAAACATTCCTGAATGATTTGAAGACCTTAACATAAAGCTCCTTTAGGTTGGGGATGGCATCTAATACATCATGAATACATAAAGTATTGAATACTTTCACTCCTCTTAAATAAGACATTCCTCAATTAATGTTTTGTTCCATATGTGTTTAAGTGAAAGAATTAGGAAACTTAAAATAGGCCACAGACATAAATAAAAACGCTAACTGTAAAATGTGTGGATGAAAACACAGATGAAATTTTGAGGGACTGTGGGATAGACAAAGATTTCTTAGGCACAAAAACCACGAACATATAAAAATTATAAAGTGGACTTTGTCAAAATTAGAAACTTTTGCTTTTTGAAAGCTATTGTTAGGCAAATAAGAACATGAGCCACTGACTGGAAGAAAATATTTGCAACTCATTAGATATAGGAAGACTTGTATCTAATATATAGATAATTTCAACACTAAAGTAGGAACAAGAACAACTCAGAAAACATTGGCAAAAGATTTGAGCAGACATAGCATAAAAAAGGCATATGAATGGTTGATTAGCATTTGGAAATATGCCAAAAAATCATTATTAATTAAGAGAATGCAAGTTAAAATCTCAATGAGATACCAGTCCATATTCACTAAAAAGACTAAAATAGAAACCAATGAACACAAAACATAATGAATATTTATTGTTTGTGAGGATTTGAAGCCACTGGAATTTTCATATATGACAGGTGAAATACAGAATCATACTATAATACTTGTTTGGAAAACTGCCCTGAAGTTTCTTAAAATGTGGAATATTTCTTACCATAAGATCAAGGCATTCCACTCAAAGAGAAATGAGTACAGATGTTGCATGATGTCTTAAAGACAAATGCTCTTAAGAGCCTTTTTCACACAAGCCAAATACTGCAAATGACTAAAATGCCCACCAGCAGATGAACAGATAAACAGAACATGATCTATTATACAATGGAATGTTATTCAGCAAAAATGAAAATAAGAAAAAAATGAGGGGGAAAAAACAGTGACTAATGGGATATTTGTAAAGATGTGTTCATTTGTTAAGTTCACTGAATTCTGCACTTTAATATTATGCATGCCTTAATAAAGTTGATTTAATATTTTAAGTAAAAATAGTTTTTCTACATAGATTGCTAATTGAATTTTAATATTTCCACAGAAATATTTTTAAATAAATAGTCTGCTGTAGCCTGCGGACTCTAGGACACTTAAGCCACGACATAACACAGCTGGCATGCACTGGGGATGTATCTGGGTCAAGTGATTTTCAAACTGTGGGAGAACAACTTTCGTCATTAAATTTTTACTCAATAAATCATGTCTGATGTTGGTTTTGAATCCTTTTACTTCACCAATCTTAAATTCCACTTAAGTAACCATTTTTGTTCTAAAGCAGACAGCTTGGCATGTCTAACTTTTTCTTCCAATATGACATCAGGAAATGGTAACCTCTTATTATTAGCAAAACTAATTCAAAAACTCTCTAAAGCATGGTATAAAAATAATCTCTTTAGTGATGAAACAAAAATCCCTCAAGAAATTAAAATGTGATTCAAGTGACACTACAACTAGACCTATAACCATTTCTATGCTTATGAGAAAGAGGAGCTACCGCAGTAATAATTTCCACTGCTTGCATAGCACATCACAATTTAGAAAAGCATTTTTACCTTTTATCTCTTCTGACCATTGTAAGAACATTTTATAAGAATATGATTAAATATTAAATGAAGTATTAAATGTTTTTACCAAAAAGTAAATATTGATTATTGGTGAGGATTTGGAATTTCTTCTCATACATGGCTGGTAGAATTGCAAAATCGTATAATCGCTTTTTGGAAAATTGCTCTGCAGTGTTTTTCTTTTCTTTTTTTTCTAGATGAAATGATCTTTATTGTAGGGATAGGTGTATGCATATATCTAATCAAATTGTACTCTTTACCTATGTGCAATTTTTATGTATTGAATATGCCTCATTAATGTTGTTTTCAAATTTTGCCTAAAATGAATGAATTCTGCAGTTTCTTTAAATATTCAATGTACCTTACCATAAGACCAAGTCATTCCCGCTCCTAGGTACCTACCCGAGAAATGTAAGAATATATGCCACCAAATGTCTGGAAGACAAATGTTCTTAAGAGACTTCCTCATGCTAACCCAAGACTGGAAACAACCCAAAATCCATAAGTAGGCTTCTACAGAAATTTGAACTATGCTCCATGAAGCAGTTTTCTATAGCCAGACCTAGTGGTAAACATAGGATTGGAAATCTATGTCTAATTCACAACACTGCCTTCTTTCTTTAAGTAGACCACCACTAGTCTCATGGCTAAGACTCAGATTCCTGAAAGAGGAATTACAGGTCCTTGAGGATCTGGCCCATTCTTGTCTTTCCTGCCTCATCTTCTATGGTTTTCTACATTCATTCATCATCTGTTTTATGTGTATTTGCTTTTCTCTTCTCCCATATTCGCTATGCATACAATAAGACAGAAAAGTAATTAAAACTTTTTTTTTATCACAGCAGTGTTTCACTAACTTTACAGTTAATAAAAATCACACAAGGTGCTTATTTTGAAAGGCAGATTCCTAAGTCTCACCGCTGTAAGGTTATAGCACAGTAGACCTGGAGTAGGCGACAATAATTGTAGTTTTATATATGTATCCCGAGATTCTAAATCAACTGATCCATGAACTATCCTTTGTGAATTTCTATTTCCGTGACTTACAGTGCAATAGGCAAGACATGTAAAATACTAATTACAGTATGTTTTGAAAAATTTTCTAAATGTTTCTGGCACCTCAGAAACCAGGAAGATGATCTTTGCCCAGAAAGTAAATTCAGAGAAGACTACAGGTAGTCAGCACCAAGGAGGCTATTGCCATAGACAGAGTTGCTAACTGATATTAATAATGAAGGTTGAACTGGAATAGTTATAAGGACGATAAGGACTGGATAAATTAAGGAAACAATTGAAAGAAAAAATTGACAAAACTTGTGAGTTGTTGAAAAAAGAGACATAGAAAAAGGAACCTAAAAATTACTTTTAAATATTCACATACAGATCAGTTGTCATGATTTTTTCAGAGATTAAGAATGCAGGATGAGGAAATTTTGATGACTTTGGCTTCGTGGTTTTTGAGCTATCTGTATAGAGACATAATAATAAGAAACCTACACAATAATAATAATGAGAAACCTAGACTCAGTAAGTAATCAGATACACATGGCTGAAATTAAAGAGAGAGGCAGAGGCTGCATATATGGATCTTAGCATCACTATCATGTCAACAGTAGTTAAAACAACTGACACAAAAAAGCCACTCAAATAGAGCAAGTACAACAAAAGGATAAATGGACAAAGATTTGAACTTCAATGAACACAGTCAAGCCATTCCCAAACCTGTAATTGTCTGGGAAGCTTGGTATCTTTCTGCATACTGCCCATGTATTTCCCTATATAGAGTCTCTGCTCCGCACTTACTCTGGACATGGAGAAACTTTTTTCCTTCCAAATTTATTCCATAAACAAGTTTTTAACATTTTACCCACCCTAACATTTACCATTGGAAGGAATTATTTCCTCTTCTGTACTCCCACAGCATATAATTTTTAATATGGTCTATAATTTTTTCACAGCTTTAATTATACTGTTTATAATTAGTATTATATTTATATCTCATGGAAGGCTGTGGCAATCTTAAAGGCTGGAGCCATACCATAATTCTTTCCATCCTTAATGCTTAGGGTTGCCAAATGGTTACTATTTGATGAATGTTTGTTGAACAAAGTATTTATTATGTTTAATAAATAATTTTTATAGTACTAAAAATGTTAAATTAACATGAATAAAAAGTTGGTGAAATGCATTCAATAAGTAGAAAAATCATAGAAAAAACTCAAGAATAACAGTCTGCGGGCAGTGGCTCACGCCTGTAATCCCAGCACTTTGGGAGGCCAACACTGGCAGATCACTAAGTCAAGAGATCGAGATCATCCTGGCTCACATGGTGAAACCCTGTCTCTACTAAAAATACAAAAATTAGTGGGGCATGGTGGTATGCGCCTGTAGTCCCAGCTACTCAGGAGTCTGAGGCAGGAGAATCACTTGAACCTGGGAGGTGGAGGTTGCAGTGAGCTGAGATCGCATCACTGTACTCCACCCTGGCAACAGAGCAAGACTCCGTCTCAAATAATAAAAATAATAAAACTATTTTAAAAATACAAAGAAACTTCACATATTAATTACTAAACACTAAAAGATATAAAAATTCTCTAACATTCCTCTATTCATTCTTCAGTGTTTCTTAGGCAAGGCTTTGTTCTCACACTTTGCAAGCATGCAAAGCATTAAATAATAAACTCCTCTCCAAACAATAATTCAAACTCTTTTCACACCAGACAGAACAAAGTGATACCTTTTTCAAAGCTGTGTAGTAAACCACTTACAGCTATTCTATGCAATACTGCCTCGAGGTTTTTTGGATACATATAAATATTATTTACCTATCCTTATAACTCTTAAAAGTCTTCCCAGAACCTTTATAAGAGAATCTTATTATAAGCCATCTTTTTAACTTTCACCAATATTGTAAAATATTTTGAACATGCAGAATAAATGTACAAATAACATTAAATATATAGCAGTCAGTCCACATAAGTCCATTATGAAGTGAATTAGGTATAAGCAGTAATAGAAATCAAATGGAAATGAAACAAACAGCAAGAGAAAAAAATAGCTCAATTGGAATTCATCAATAGTTAAAAATGTTTTCCTTCAAAAGACACCAGGGACAGTGAAAAACAACTCACAAACTGGGAGAAAGTATTTGTGAATTACATATATGAAACAGTACTTATATCCAGAATATATAAGGAATTTTTAACAATTGAAAAACAAAAAACAACTTTTTAAATGGGCAAAGTAAATGAATACCTATTTCTTTTTCTTTCTTTCTTTTTTTTTTTTGAGGTGGGGTTTCATTTTTGTTGTCCAGGCTGGAGTGCAATAGCTTACCGCAACCTCCATCTCCCAGGTTCAAGTGATTCTCCTGCTTCAGCCTCCCAGGTAGCTGGGACCACAGGCACACACCACCGTGCCCCGCTAATTTTGTATTTTTAGTAGAGACAGGGTTTCTCCATGTTGGTCAGGTTGGTCTCGAACTCCCGACCTCAGGTGTTCCGTCCTCCTCAGCCTCCCAAAGTGCTGGGATTACAGGCGTGAGTCACCACTCCTGGCCCTGAATATCTATTTCTTCAAATAAGAAATACAAATAGTCAACAGACACATGAAAAAAGGCTTACCCATCAGCGAAATACAATCAAAATCACAATGAGTTACCACTTCATATCCACTAGCATGGCTATAATTTTAAAAAGTCAGAAAATAAAAAATTTTGATGAGAAAATAATAAGTTTTGATGAGAACACTCAGATGTCCCCGTTATTTTCTGCTTAGGTACTGAAAAATATTGAAAACATACGTTCACATAAAAACTTGTACATAAATGATTACAACATTTTAACATTATATATAACAATTTAACTGTATAACAAAGCATAAATGTAGAAACAATACAACACAAATTTGCATTAACTGGTTAATGGATAAACCGATGTGATTTTTCCATGCAATGGAATATTATTTGGCTGCAAAAAGAAAAAGTTTTTACACATGTTACAACATGAATGCACCTCGAAAACGTTGTGCTAAGTTAAAGAATCCAAACACAATAGGACATATATCATATGGTTCAATTCATATAAAATGTTCAGAATAAGCAAAACCATAGGAACAGAAAATTTACTCGTGGTTTTCAGTGACTGTGGTTAAAGGTGGATGGGGAGTGCTAATGACTGAGGTTTTTGCAGAAAGGTGATTAAAACATTCTGGAGTTTGATAATGGTAATTGTTTAATAAAACTTTGTAAGTATACTGAAAATCACTCATTGTATATTTTCAAAGGGTGATATGTGAATTATACCTCAATAAAACTGCTGGGTTTTTTTTTTCACTGATGTGTTTTGACTTTTTACCCAATTTGCTAGTCTGTGTCTAAAACTGCTGTTTTTCTAAGTGCTCATGCAGTTGTTAGAATTGCTTCAAAAACTATGATATGTCCCAAGACAAATTTTACCTCCATTGAGAATTCTCCGGATTATCCTATATAGAAAATTCTGTTGTGTATACTTTTTATTTTCCTCACCACACTTACCACAACCTATATTTTAAAAACATGTTTATTTTCTTTCTTCCAGTAGGATGCAAAATGTATGCAGGGTGGGGACTCATCTTGTTCATCACTGTAACATTATTCACCTAGCACAGTGCTCATCAGAGGTAACTTACTGTAAAGAAATGATGCTTAAGTTCCAGAGCTTCTCAGTTGCACAGGTTCTTTCCAGTGCTGTGGGAGAGGCCCTAATAAATGTGCCCATATAGTTACATATTTTCACAAAATTGCAAACCTAAGATATTTACACTACAATTAAGAACACTGTCTCTTTCCAGTCTAAATTCTCTGTCAGACTTCCCCTCCTGTCAGGAGATAATAGAATGGCTGTAAGCATTTTTGAAATTCCCCTAACAGTAAGATAAGATGAAAAGACTTTTAGTTTAGGTTTGGTGAAACATATGTAAAAGAAACTTAATTGAGGTTTTCCCAAAGTTTAAAACAATAATAAAAATTTTCCAGGAAATAACTAAAAATGATTTGAGAGGCCTAAGTAAATGTTTCTAAACTTTCAATAATAATCATTTAAAAATTGATTCATCTACTAGAAAAAAAAAAAAACAGGAGATTTCAGTTGCTTACTTTAAACAATGGATAGATTATTCAGACATAAAACCAATAATGAAACAGCAGAATTGAATAATACTGTTGATCAAACAGACCTAACAAGACATACACAGAACATTTTATCCAATAGCAGGAGAAGACACAGTCGTCTCAAGCACATATGGAACATTCTCCAGGATAGATTATAACTTCGGTGACAAAACAAGCCTCAACAAATTTAAGATTAAAATAATATCAAGTGGCTTTTCTGATCACAACAATTTGAAACTAGAAAACAATAAAGAAAAATTAGAAAATTCACATATAGGTGGAAATTAAGCAACATAATTCTGAATAACCCATGAGTCAAAGAAAATATCAGAAGGAAAATTGAAAAGCATTTTGAGACAAATAAAAATGGAAAGATAACCCCCAAAACTTGTGGGAAGCAGCAAAAGTGGTTGTAAAAAGGAAGTTTATAGCAATAAATTCCTATATAAAGAAAAAAAAACTCAAGCAACCTTACTTTATACCCAAAAGAACTAGCAAAAGGAGGACAAATTAAGCCCAAAGTTGAGAGAAGGAAGCAAATAATAAAGATTAGAGCAGAAATAAATCAGAGACTAGAAAAATAAATAAAAGATCAGTGAAAACAAGAGTTGCTCTTTTGAAAAGATAAAACTGACAGACATTTAGCTGTATTAACCAAGAAAAAAAGAGAGAATACTAAAATAAAAATCTATATATGAAAGAGAAGATACTATTACTGATACCACAGAGATACAAAATATAGTAGAGATCACCATAAACAAATTATACACCAACAAATTGGATAACTGAGAAGAGACAAATAAACACCTAGAAATGTATAACCTACCAAGACTGAATCATGAAGTAGAAACTCTAAAAAGGTGAATAACAGGTAAAGAGATAGACACAGTTGAAACAATTCAAAAAACCTTCCCAAAAAGAAAAACCCAGGAACAGAGCTGATGGCTTCAATAATGAATTCTTCCAAGACTTTAAAAAATTAGTGCCAATCCTTCTCAAAGTCTTCCAAAAACTTCAAAATGAAGAATCACTGTCCAACTCATTTAATGAGGCAAGCATTATCTTTACATCAAAGCCATAAAAGAACACTACAAAAAAAGAAAATTACAAGCCAACATCCCCAATTTTCATAGATCCAAAAATTCTCGACAGAATACTGGCAAACCATCCTCAATAGCACATAAAAAGGATAATACCATGATCAAGTGACATTATCTCTGGCAAGCAAGGAAAGTTCAACATAAGCAGATCAATAAATGTAAATACATCATATTGATGGAATAAAGGATTAAAATTATTTGTTTATCTCTATAGAAAAGAACGAAATCATTTAACAAAATTCACTATCTTTTTATGATAAAACTCTCAATAAATTAAGTAAAGAAAGAATATACTTCAACATACTAAAGTTCCCATATGATAAGCCCACAGCTAACATCATACTCAATGGTGAAAAGCTGCAAGTTTCTTCTATAATATCAGGAAGTTTTCTCTTCTCTAAGATGAGAAAGAAGGATGCACACATTTGCCTCTTCTATTTAGCACAGTAATGAAGGTCTTATCAGAATAATTAGTCAAGAAAAAGACATAAAAGACATACAAATAAGAAAGAGAGTTTATTTCTATTTGCAGATGACATGATTGTATGTAAAGAAAACCCTAAAAACTCCATAAAAAACTGTTACAACTGATAAGCAACTTTGGTAAAGTGGCAGGACACAAAAATCAATATAGAAAAATATATTGCATTTCTATACACTACGAACAAACAGTTCAAAAAGGAAATTAAGAAAGCAATTGAATTTATATAACATCAAAAAGAAGAAAACATTTAGAGATAAATTTTTATCAAGGGATTGAAAGATTAGTGCACCTGACTACAAGACATTGATAAAAGAAATTGAAGAAGACACAAGTAAATGAATAGATCTCTTGTGTTCATGAATTGGGAGAATTAATTTTGTTAAAATGTCTATACTACACAAAGTGATCTATAGGCTCAATGTCAAAAGTCTAGTGGCTTTTTTCGGAAATAGGGGAAAAGTCTTAAATTTTATATGGAATCACAAAAGACTGTGAATAGCCTAAGCAATCCTGAGAAAAAACAAAGCTGGAAGCACCACAATTACTGATTTTAAACTATATTACAAAGCTATAATCAAAACAGTGTGGTACAGACATAAAAGCATACATATCGACCAATGGAACAAAATAGTGAGCCCTGATAGAAATCTATGAATTCATAGTCAACTAATCTTTGACAGGAGTGCCAAGAATACACATTGAGGAAAGGATAGTCTCTTTGAGAAATTATGTTGGGAAAACTGAATATACACTTGCAAAACAGTGAAATTGAAGCCTTATGTTACACCATATATAATAGATTAAAGCCTTAACTGAAAGACGTAAAACTTATATTATAAACTCCTTGAATAAAACATAGAGGAAAAGCTCCTTAACATTGGTCTTGACAATGTTGAGTATGACACCAAAAGCACATATAAGCAAATCAGAAATAAGCAAGTGGGACTATTATACATCAAACTAAAATATTCTGGAAATTAATCAACAAAATGAAAAGGTAGCCGACACATGAGAGAAAATATTTGCAATCCATATGTCTGATAAGGGGTTAATATAAAAAATGTATAAGGAATTCATGCAATTCAACAGCAAAAAAAAAAAAAAAACTGATAAAAAATAGGCAAAGGACCTGACTAGACATTTGTTTGCCAAGAAGCCTTAAAAATAAATGGCCAACAAACATACAAAAAGATAATCATCAATTATCAGGTAAATGCAAATGAAGACCACAGTGAGATATCACCTTACACCTATTAGAATGGCTATTATTGAAAAGACAAGAGATAAAAAATGTTGGCAGGAGTGTGGAGAAAACGAGACCCTTGCACCCTACTGATGGGAATGTAAATTGGTACAACCATCATGAAACTCTGCATGGAGTTTTCTCAAAAAATAAAAACAGAATTAGCAAATAATTCAGCAATCCCATTTTTGGGTATACATCAAAAGGGAATAAAATTAGTATCTTGAGCTATCTGCACTTCCATGTTCATTGCAGTAGTATTAATCACAATAGCCAAGATATGGAAATAATATAAATGTCCATTGCTGAATGCATGGATAAAGAAAATGTGGGGTATATATAGCCAATAAAATATTATTCAGCCTTAAAAAAGAAGAAAATCCTGTCTTTGAGACAACATGGATGGACTTATGGAGCAATATGCTTTGTGAAATGAGCCAGATATAAAAAGGTAAATACTACATGATCTCACTGATGTAGCATCTAAAAATGTTCAACTCATATAAGCAGAAAGTAGAAGAGTGTTTGCCAGTGGCAGAGGGTGGGGAAGGAAATTGGGAGATATTGGTCAAATGGTACAAATTTTCAGTTATAAGAGGAATAATTTCTGGGGACTTAATGTATAGCAAGGTGACCATAGTTAATAGTACTGTACCATATACTTGAAATTTTCCAAAACAATAGATCTTAAGTATTCTCACTACACACAAAAATTAGTGGCAAAATTATATGAGGTAACAAATGTATTAGTTAACTTGTATACCTATGTCAAATCATCACATTCTACATCTTAAATATATAAAAATGTTTACTTTTCAATTATAGGCAAAAAAAAAGAGAAAGAAATATGCTCTTTATATGCTGCAGACAAAAAATGTAGAATTATTTTTATACCTCAATAAACTATAGAAAACCATAATTTTCATTCAAGTTTGAGAGCCATAATCATTTCCATAAATCAAGAAAATAATCTCTGAACTTTGAGTTATGGGATTATGGTTGATAATTCAGAAGGTCAGAGATATCTATTGGAATTCATATGCCAAATAAAATGGAAGTGCTTTGTACTAGTTTTCTAAATTTTTGTTTTGGTACTTTTCTATTAAACAAAAACTAAAAGTTACAGGAATTTATGCCTAAAATAATTCTCTGGAGTAGAGTTTGGAAACCAGATTTAGTTGCTACGAAAAAAGGAAAAAATGTTCTCTGTTGCCAATTGAAATAGAAAGGTTATTAAAAAACAAAAAGCTGATGTTTGAAAATTTCCTCTCCTAATTAAACATTTGAATATGTTCAAAATCAAACCTCCAAATTCTGAATGGATTATAAAAATGAAATTTGCATTTATTATTGCATATTGAGCATTGTTCATGGAGATACATAATTTGGCTATCCTTTAATTCCAAAGAAAATAATTTTCTTCAACAATTCTTTAGTAGTGTATATTTTTCCAGGTTCTATTTGAAATATGTCCCTTATATCCTGAGATACCTGAACAAAACTTTTTCTTTAAAGGTATACGTCACTTATCAGTATAAATATTGTTGGAGCCCATATATTTTCATGGTTTTAATTTTTTTACCAACAGTACCTGATGATGTCTTACTTTAAAGATCAAAGATAATCATATATTTTTGTTTTATCCTGAATTTTCCTCTACTGCTACATTTCAATCCACTGCTCTGTGCAAGTATAGTAGTAATAAAACACTGGCTTTTAACAAGAATTATTCTATGTTCTGAAATGAAAAGACCCTATTAGTAGGGTTACTTTTGCTTAAATCTAGTCTATATCTATTGTAACAGTGATACAAAAAAGCTACAATTTATTGTTTTCCAGACCTTTACAAACTTACTTTTTACCTAATTTTCACTAAACAATAAAAATATGGCTAATTTAAGAGGATGGAAGATGTAGGTCAGTAGCTAGAAGATTCAGGACTTAGAAAATACTTTTTTTTTAGAAGACATTTGACTACAAGTTCATGTGGTGTGTTAAGCTGTTCTTTTTATTTATATATTTATTTATTTTTTATTTATTTATTTTTTATTGCATTTTAGGTTTTGGGGTACATGTGAAGAACATACAATATTGTTGCATAGGTACACACGTGGCAGTGTGATTTGTTGCCTTCCTCCCCTTCACCTATATCTGGCATTTCTCCCCATGCT
>CAUYQU010046848.1:0-32500 GCA_963574635.1 Cheracebus regulus
AATCACTTTTTAGTAATTGCATAAGCATTTTACAGATTTAAATGAAATCCTGAGCAATAGAGCAAGATTTTTGTTCTCTCTCCCTCTTTCTCTTTCTTTCTTTTTTCTTTTATTCTACTTCTTTCCCTCTCTCTAAAAAAAAAAAAAAAAAAAAAAATGAATAAACAAAAAAAAAATTAATGTCAATTTTACATTGTCATCTTTACAAGCTGTGCATTTGGTATTTACTGACCATTATTGTTATTTAGCAACCTTTTTTTTTTTAACATTTGAAATGTGATCAGTTATATAGTCCTTTCTTGGTGTTCTAAGGGATTGTTCAAAAGCCCTCCTGTTCAAAATCCTCAAATGCTCGAGTCCCTGAAATAACATTTCCATACAACCTAGGCACATAGTCCCACATACTTTAAAGCATCTCTAGATTACTTGAAATACCTAATATGGTGTAAATGCCATGTAAATAGTTCTTATATTGTATTGTTTAGGGAATAACAAGAAAAAAGTCTGTGCCTGCTCAGTGCAGACACAACCTTTCAGTTTTTTTCTGAATATTTTAATCCACAATGTGTTTAATCCACAGTTGTGCAAAGAGAAGATATGAAGTACTGACTGCATAAACTTTTGTGTTCCTACTAAATTTTTCAACTAGTCATAAGATTTATTAGTCAATCAATTATGTAAGATTTTATAATTCAAGTATTCTTTAGGAATCTCTTCATTATTCTATTTACTCAATTTAGTTAGTGAACATGTTTGCATTTTTAAAATATATATTACAAATAAAAGTATTTGCCTTTTCATTAAAGGCATTAGAAAACAAAAAATTATTCTCTGTGTGCTATATTTTCACCTGCATGACTGACCAGTGATAAATGTTCAAAATTCCCTATCTATATATGCCATCAAATATTATTTTGGTTCAACTTAAGATCCAATTATAAAATTTGTCATTTTGAATTAATATTTATTAAACATTTTTATGTTCATAAAAAAAGTACATTCTTGAGTAGAATTAGAAATTTTTCTGAAAATGACAGCTCTGTTAGTAAGAATCCCTTGATACAAAAAATGAATATGCCAGGCATCTTATATTTTTTACAATCAGTAAAGTCTGTACTTCAGATGTCAGGTCATCAACTTTCTGTACAATATCTGCTTTGACATCTGGAACAGGCCGCTAAGTCTCTGTACAGTGCAGTTATGCAGTTATAACTTCTCTTGACTTCTAAGTAATTTTCCTAATTTATATTGTAATATTCTGTCTAGCTGTCCTAGTGCCAATTGAAATTAAGTTGAGCTTCAGATTTTATAATTGTTCTTTTAACTTCCCTAACACTTTTTCAATTAAAATATATCTTTAAAATATTTTCTTATAACGTTCTCTTTAGTTTGGACTCATATTTATAGTTAGTTTTCAAGTGAGCATTGTGCTTTAGGTAACTGTAAACAAGTAAAGCAAAATACAAAGAAAAAAAGAAAATGTGAAGTAGTCGAAAATTGACTAACAATTGCATTCTGTCAATATATACCAGTCTTCAAAATATTTTGATAACTTGAAATGCAAATAACCCATAAAAATAATTTATTTGACCCGGTTTTCTTTACTACAGTAATAGTTACATGCTTGTCACATGTACTGCATTTATTTCCTTCTCTCTGCCTTCCTGCCAACCTGTAGATCAATTTTACAAATAAGAATCTACCTAGCATGTATGGGGCTGTCTCTTTTTATGATAGTTAAAAATGTAGGATTCAATCTCTACAACCTCTCTTAATTCATATAGTTGGTACCATGTTCAGGGATGCCTATAACCATTGGAAGTTAGAGTGTATGAATTACTGTCACAGGAAAAGCAAGACAATATTAATTATTTCAAATGAACTAAGAGACAGATGGAGCCATTAAAACTTCAAGAAGTGGCCAAATATTATTAATTCATATGGTATTCATTATATTACTACTAATCATAGCAGATTCTTTTGGTATCATTAAATGTGTTGTGTAAGACTGTTTAAAGTTTTCAATACATTGCCTTATGAATTAATCTACCACTGCTGTAATAAGTAACTTAACAGCAAAGATACCTATAACTGAGTTCAGAATGTATCTGTCACTGTATTTTAAGAAATAATATTTATTATCTTCAATGTATCAAATTCTAACACTATACGAAAGGAAACAATAGAAATATAAATCTAAATAACACACAAAATATTTTTTTCTCATCCTCTAATTTTATGCTGACAAAGCTGTTATTTGGTTTAAAAAAATTAGTTGTTGGCACACCCTGTTATGACATATTGGTTTGCTGGTGTTGTAGAATAATTCAAATTAGAATGATTAGAAGTCAGTACTTTTGTTTGATTTTTGTGTAGGTTGCTAGAAAATGAATGATAGTGCCATTGCTATAAAATTACTAATAGAGAGAATGATATTATCTGCTCTTGATATAATTTATAGTGCCTACTATGTACAATGTATTGTTTAGATGTTTCACGTATATTTTACTTTATCATCCCACCAAAATCTAAAGGTAGATATTACTATTTTTCATTAATGCTAAATATTAATAATCAGATAACAAAAGTTTTTAGGGACTAAACTGCATGAAATACCAAAATTAATGAATCACTGAGGCCAGGCATGGTGGCTCACAGCACTTTGAGAGGCCAAGGCAGGTGGATAACTTGAGGTCAGAGGTTAGAGACCAGTGTGGCCAACATGGTGAAACCCAGTCTCCACTAAAAATACAAAAATTAGCCAAGTATGGTGGCTGAGACAGGAGAATCACTTGAACCCGGGAGACGGAGGTTGCAATGAGCTGAGATCCAGCCACTGCAGTGCAACCTGAATGACAGAGCCAGACTCCATCTCAAAAACAAACAAACAAACAAAAATTATTTAATTTTGAAATAATAGAAAAATTTCTTGTAAATTGATTCTTCATCCGAATTTTGTCATTTTTCTGCACCAGTGAAATGTGAACACATATTAATAGTGATTTCTCTTTGGCCATTTTCTGAGAGACTGTCCCCTTAATTATATTTCCTTTAAACCATTTGAAAAATATTCATCATTAGGAAAAAAGAAATGCCAGTATGTAAGGGTTTCCCACTGGTATAAAGCCAACCAGCATCACTCACACTGGAATTGATGTCAAGTTATTTTGCCTGTTACCAACAGCCCTTTTTTCTAAGTGTTGGTATTTGGGAACAGTGGGAGTGGTTTTTACTATGGATACCTTAACTCAAATGTCTGTAGGTAAAGTGAAGCAATATGAACCAGAACAATCTTTTACAATCTGCTTTGATTTGCCTTCAGTAATGCTTATGCTAATGATTTATCTAATTTAGGAAGTAACAGATGTCCTGAGCAAGTAGGTGACCTGTGCAGGGATTTTCTATGTGATACAGT
Organism: Cheracebus regulus; assembly: GCA_963574635.1. Lineage (NCBI taxonomy): Eukaryota > Metazoa > Chordata > Mammalia > Primates > Pitheciidae > Cheracebus > Cheracebus regulus. The sequence continues at coordinate 3,416 of CAUYQU010046848.1, forward strand.
TATGGTTATTTCCATTATGGGATGAAGGTCTTACTTTTAACCTTACAAAAATGTATGCACAAAATGCCAAAACCTTTGAAAAGTAAAACACTGGCAAATACATACATACACACATACAATGAAAGATGTAAATGATTTGGCTGGTATTTGGCAGCACTTTTTCAAATAATATTTCTATGTTTCCAAATATTAAATAGAAATGTCTGGATATGTGGCATTAGAAAAAAATGCCCTTTTAAATTTTATATCCTAATGTTTTTCATACTAAATACTGCTTGTTTACAACCTGCAAAATTTCACACTGTGATTAGAAGTGAACTGAACTTGCTTCCTTCCTTTCTTGCTTTTCTCCTTTTCTTCTATTTCTTTTTTCTTCTCTTGTTTTTTTCTTTCACTCTTTAAGTATCCAATCATGTGTAATTAGTAATGCAGGATCATTATAAAAAGTGTAAAATTGTACTTTAGGTTCTGGGGTACATGTGCAGATCATGCAGGGTTGTTGCATAGATACACACATGGCAATGTGGTTTGCTGCCTTCATCCCCCTGTCACTTACATCTGGCATTTCTATTTAGTGGTTGTCAGTAGACTATTACCTAGAAAATAGAAAAGCAAAAACATGAGCCTAAACTGTCCCTTCAACACAAAAAAGGAAGTTCTGACAATGACTGAGAGAAAAAACAACTAATAAAAAACCAGCTTTTAAACAGAACCACCTATAATAAAAACTGCAAAGGAACATAACCAAATTTACAATAAAAAAATAAACCCCATCAAATGGTAGCTCTGTGTTAAGTTCCTTCAGAAATCTCCAAACTCTTTTTGCAGTGGCTGAACTAATTGACGTCCCCACCACCAGTGTATAAGCATTCCTATTCTCTGCAGCCTCACTAGCATCTGTTATTTTTTCACTTTTTAATTATTGCCACTCTGGTTGCTAAATATTTTTTCCCATTTTGCATGTTGTCTGTTTCCTCTGTTGATGGTTTCTGTTGCTGTGGAGAAGCTCTTTTGTTTAATTAATTCTCAATTTTTACTTTTGTTGCAATTGTTTTTGAGGACTTGATCATAAATTCTTTGCTGCACTGACATCAAGAATAGTATTTTCTAGATTTTTTTTTGAAAGATTCTTACAGTTTTAGCTTTATAAGTGAAGGAGAAATAAAATCCTTCTTAGACAAGTAAAAGCTGTGGTAATACACCTGTATAAGATGTCTGTAAATCACTTGTATAAGATCTACTTTATACTGCTGTCTTGAACTGGGCTGTACCTGCAGCAGCCCTCAATCTCATGGACTTCTGTATATGGATGAAATATGCATACACAGGTCTAGTTTCCTAGAACTTCAAGTTCCAGGAAAAATATCAGAACTTCTATTTATGTAAATCTCAGCTGAAAATTAACCCCAAATTGAGTTGTACTAATATTTTATATATGATCTGCCAGCAGTGCTCTCATTTGCTTCAGGTGACCAGTCATCAAATATCACAATTCACAGGGGTTCTTGCATACCATTTCCACAATGTGAAGTATCCTCACTTTTCATTTGCCTATGGAGTATTGTAAAATCCCATATATCCGTGCATGGGGAAGTATGTTTAAGGATTATTTTTACTAATTGTAATCTAACTAACCCTCACAAAATGGTCAAATGACTTAAAAATCACCTGTATAAGAGGTCTTCAAAAAGAGCTAAATTCAGATTCAAAAGAATGACACTTGTTACCACAAAAACATGTACACAGCCCACAGGCACTTAAAGCAACCATCAATCAAGTCTAGATAACAGCCAGCTAACCACCTGATGACAGGATGAAAATCACACATAACAGTAGTAACTCTGAATGCAAATGGGCTAAACTCCCCACTTAAAAAACACAGAGTGGAAGCCTGAATCAAAATCATCTGTTGTCTTCCAGAGACCCACCTCACATGGTACAATACCCAAAGGCTCAAAGTAAAATGATGAAGAAATATCTACCATGCAAACAGAAAACAAAAAGAGCAGGAATCACTATTCTTATGTTAGATAAAACAAACTTTAAAGCAATAAAAATTAAGAAGGACAAAAAAGAGCATTACATACTAATAAATGATATATTCAACAGAAGCCTTAAGTATCCTAAAGGTATATACTGAAAGAAATCAGAGAAAACACAAATAAATGGAAAGAGAGTCCATGCTTATAGATTGGAAGAATCAATATTATTAAAATAGCTATATGGCACAAAGCAATTTACAGATTCAACTTTATTCCTGTCAAGCTACCAATGTCATTCTTAACCAAATTAGAAAAATCTGTTCTAAAATTCATATAAAACCAAAAAAAAGAGTCCAAATAGCCAAAGCAATCCTAAGCAAAAGGAACAAAACTGGAAGCATTACACTACCCAACTTTATACTATAAGGTAGAGTAACTAAAACAGTTGACACTTGTATAAAACCGACACGTAGACCAATGGAACAGAATAAAAACCTCAGGAATAAAGCTACATACCTACAGCTCTCTGATCTTTGACAAGGCTGACAAAAGCAAGCAATGAGCAAAGGACTTCCCATTCAAAAAATCATGCTGGAGTCACCGGCTAGCCTTAAGTAAAACAATGAAACTAGATCCTTACTATTAATATACACAAAAATTAACTCAAGATAAATTAAATATTTAAATGAAGGACTAATTTCTGATTGTTCAGAGCACTGTATGCCCCCTTTCTAAGGAATGTTTCAAATAAGCCCACAGACCTGTGCTGTGACTGTGTCAATATTGAGGGTGCAATAACTTATTCTTGAGCAAACAAAGCATTCTCCTTGAAAAGGTATTATATTTTTCTTTTCGTTTCTTATTAACTCATATATTAAGCCACAATGTCAGTTAATACGCAGAAACACGAGACATATTTTCAATGCAGAGCGATTAAGTTTCATGCAGGCCTGTGCTGAACTAAAGTGGAATCTATTTTTCCCTACTACTAATTCTTTCTAATGTGAAGATAATTTATTCCTGGACAATTTGAAGAAGTTATTTTTTTCATTTACAGTGTTAGTAAACTATTTAATCCATATGGTGAATTTTTCCCACACTTAAAACATTTATCTCTGAAATTCTAAACCGGGCTGTCTACTCTCCACAAATGACCCTTTCCCCTGTCAGAAATACTGTATCTGTATGTATATATCGTGGTCATGATACTGACCCAGGCCTGTGCACAAGCATTTAAGGACCTCGTAATCTAGTTGTAAAACAGAAAATGTCAAAAACATCAACAGTCCATACCAGATGACCTTGCCATCTAGTGAAATGTGGCATGGTGAATTTTGAACTTGGATCTACTAAACAATGCCTCACAAGTGAGAGATTAAACAAAAATCGGAGAGGATGAAGTCAGAGAAGAGCAAGACTAGGAAGACAGTTGAACTGTTTCTGTCCCCTGGGTAGGCTGAGCCATTGACAGATGGTGAGCATAATAAATGTTCTCCCCAATACTGTGGCTCAAATACATTGAGTTAGCTTTAAAACACTATAGGCAAAGCATTATCATGGTCATAGTTGAATTGAGAAATACAAAATATCCCAATATGTATGTTAATTATGTAAAATTAAATACATCAAATGAAATATGTAAAGTATCAGTGTGTGCCTATGCTAAAATCATAAAATTACTTGAACTTCTCTAATAAAAACATTCCTAATTTTAAAAAACTTGAAGATTTGCCAATCATATCAAACTTTGTTATTCCCCATCCTTTCTTCATTTTCTCTTTAAATATATTCTGGCAAAAATCCTGGTGTGTGATCCAAGAATAATCCCAGTTGCCACATCAGGAGAAGAAAACTTGGGCATATAAAACTTCAAGAAGAAAACACCCTTCTGTTTCATTCCATAAATTTTTTAGAAGCTGACATTTAATGTGTCAACAAAATTCCATGAGCAAGAAAAGATAATCCCAAGAGAACCTCTAGAATACAGATGACAATAATAAACATCCTATAAGCACACTGCACAGTATACTGTCAGCATTAATTTCACATTCTAGAACTTTGAGCTATTTGATATATTCTATGCATTTTTTTGCTACTTCAGTAATTTTACCTTGAACAGTTTCATTATGCTAGATTTCATCCTTCAAAACACATTTCATTTAAATGTGAATAGAGAGACAAAACAAAGCAGCTCATGACATAGTCACAGCATATTTACATTAATGGTGTAGTCTTAAAACTTGAGAGCAGAAACAATTTAAAATACAACACGTGAAAAACTTATTTTTTTACTTATATATCACCCGTGTTTCAAATTCACTGGTAGAAGAAATTAGTGTAGAAAAAACAAGGTATATAAACAACATAATAATGGTATGTTTTAGAGTACTATTCAGTGGAAAATGCAGAATTGCTAAGTGTTAATGAACAACAAATGTAGACATATACACGCACTCACATATATATAAACATTACATACATATAAAACATATATACAATATTAATATATAAGATATATAAACATATATTCTATATAAATATATATTATAAATGTACATAACATCATACATTATATGTTATATACCTATATTACATAATGATATATAACATATTTTATGTATATAATGTCAACAGTGACTTTTTATATGCATGATAACACAGAGAATATAAATAATTTGTCAAATAAAATAACTGAAATTTGATCAGGAAAGCCTCCAACACTAAGAAGACATTTCTAATAACTTATATATAACACCTGATCAATCAGTTAAATGCACACAGACATATTTTATTAATATTGTTGATATGTTCATTAATAGCAAGCTTATTTTTTACTTCAAGGAATAATTGGCCAACAATATGAACATGTGCATATTAGAGTGGATCAAATGTTATATCTCCATCCACCATCACAAATATGCAATCCTAAAAAACTGCACTCTTAACATTAAAACTTTTGATATGGGTTATTAACCATTTACTTTTTATCAAGGCTACAGAACCTGTTTACTTTCTAAATACCTGCTCTATTTCTTAGATTCATACAGTACTTAAGTAAAAAAATTATTTCACCATCTTAATATTGTGACTTAAGAAACTTTTAAAAAATGTATTTGGGAGGTATCGGAGGGTATTTTATATGGAAGAAATAATGTTTATGGAATATTTGATGAGTAAAGACAGTATGTGGTCATTATTGGTGCTATTTTCCACATATTTCTGTGACTTACCCCTGTGGTATTGTGAAATACATATTTGATCTTGTCCTGTCCCATTTTCTGGCGTACAATTCTTAAAATTATTGGAATCTCAAAAGTAATTTTTTCTTTTCATTATGCTAGTGAGTTGATTGATAGTTGATGACCCCTAGATAGCATCAGGATGAGGGAGTGCTGGTTACAGAAAAGGCCAAAGCAGGATTAAAGGTTTGAGAGATGGTCACTGGAAAGACCAAAGCAGGATCAGAGGTTTGACACTTTCAGCCCAGCCACCAACGTGGATGGAAGGGGAAAGGGACTGAAGTTAAGTGGCTAGTAGTTTTCTTGGTTGTGTCTACATAACGAAGCCTCCATAAAAACCCCGAAGCATTGGGTTTTGAGATCTTCCAGATAGTGGAATATGTGGAGGTTCCTGGGGCTGGCACACCTGGGAAGGTTATGAGAGCTCCCAAGCACCTTCCCCTATACTTTGCACTATGCATCTCTTCTTCTGTATTCTTCACATTATCCTTTATAATAGACCATTTTCTTTCTAAATAACTTGTGACAATAATGTATGTACTAAAATAAATAATTTACTAACTTAAATGTCTCCCTGAGTTCTGCAAGCCACTCTAGAAAATTAATTGAACCCAAGAAGGCCATGGCAGGAACCCAATTTATCCCACTCAGAAGCACAGATGAAACAAGGGCCTGTGATGGGCATTGAAAGCCGGGGGTTGGGGGCGGGGAGCCTTGAGAGACTGAGCCTTCAACCTGTGACTTCTGATGCTATCTCTAGTTAGATAGTGCTGGAATTGAGTTAGAGGCCACCCAGCTGCAGAATTGAATGTTTGCTTTGTGTGTGGAGAAAAAAAAAATCACACACATTTGGTCACACAAGTCTTTTATGCTGATTGTGGGGTGACAGCAGAGGAAAAACAGTCTGTTTTTTTAACCTCACCCTTTTTTGAGCAACTCCTGGAGATCATTTCTTGGACCTTCTCTGACTACACAGGACCATATATTATTTCTGGTCACTAAGTTATAGGTGTTTGAGCTTACAAAGGTGAACCACTGCAGGGACTCCTCTCTCTAATAAAGCAACAGATAATGTTGTGGCTAGTCTATTATTTGAGGCCTTATACTCATTAACCTTCATGAATAACGACTTAACACAATGTTTAAAACTTTTTCCATCTTTTTGGCAGAAAATGACACCTTAGTGTAGGTTTAATGACATACTGGGTTTTTAAAATGCTTCTGCTTGATCTGAATATGATTGACAAATTATATCTTTGTCTAAAACACGGTATGCAAATATTTTTCCAACTTTGTCATTTGTTATTCAACTTTATCTTGTCGGCTTTTAAGTCATAAATTTATTTTAAGGATTACTGTTTAGTTATTTATTTTAGAATGTCATTCCTATAAAGACTTTATAAATGATACCCACCAAGTTTTTTTATGCATATTTTTATGATTCCATTTTAAATTTAAATTTTAAATCAATGATAAATGAATTTTTGAATAAACAATGAGGTAAGTGTTATGCTCTATTTTCTATTTACTTGAGTATATTTTCAGTATTAATTTAAACATTTATTTAGAAAGAGATATTGAATATTTCTTTTATTTAGTGCTGGTGTTATATATTCCTTCCAATAAAAATGGGGTGCTTTGCCATTTTATTTTTTATCTGATTCTTTATTTTGGAAGGATATTAATGTGATGTTCTACCTAAAAATATATACAATTTTGGTAATATTTACTTTCTCCTATCTAATTAGTACAGATCTGTTTTTCTCTTTAATTATGCCAGCTGCTTCCTCAAATTATATTAATTATAAAATAATGCAGATTATTTTTCTTCCTAATATTAATTTGATATCCCATGTGTGCTAATATTAAGCACAATACTGGCTTTTGATCAGAGATAGATGAATAAAGACGGATAAAGACATAGGTAGACAGGTAAGTAAATAAGTTCATTAAAAGATAATTATATTCATGGTACACACACACACATGCACACACATACACACATACGTAAACATATATTTGAATATACTGTTGGATAATGCCTGTGAACATTTGATTTAGGAATTTTTATCTTTTATCATAACTGATATTTTCCTACAAACCGTATTTTTTTGCATTTGTGTATGTGAGAGAGAGACTTTACAAACTGAGTGTTCTGCTTGCTTAGCGGATAGAATTGGAATTGCTCCTTCTTTTCTTTCTGCTGCTGTTATTTGAACAGCACTGGATTTATCTCTTCCTAAAATAATAAATAGCATAACTTTGAAATTATATGAGGCAAATATATTGGTGGAGGTAATTCTTTTAAATGTTTCTCTATTCATTTTATGGCTTTTTATTCATAGATTTCTCTGTATTTTATGTTTAAACATAGCTTACTATTTTTTTCCAAATAATTTGTCCACTCAAATTTTCAAACACTTTAGTAGAGCTGAATATAGAGAATGCTCCTAATTCTTATGAAGTCTTCCACAAAATATTATCTGTGTGATCATTTATGTCATATCATTACTTATTTTGTACTTATTCTGTACATTTCTTTATATACATAATTTAGTTTATCTTTTGCCATAAAATATAACAAAATTACTATTAGTTTAACCATTTAATCTATTATTTTCAATGTTAATTTTTTACTTTCTTAAATTAATGGTTTTTATTTTTAGGAGAGAAGTTTTGCATAAAAATTGAACAGATAGTATGGATGTTCATGTATGCAATTCTTATCCTTTCCACATAGTTTCTTTTATTATTACTATCTTGCATTAGTGTGGTACATTTGTAAGAAATTGATAAACTGTCTTCCAAAGTGACTGTACTGTTTTCTCTGCCATTAGCAATACATTTATGTTTCTCCTCATTCTCGTAAGCATTTGGAATTGTCAGGCTTTTTTGGGAGGAGGATTTTAATCATTCCAATAAATGTGTGCATTATTGTTTTAATTTGCAATTTCCAATGAAAAATGATGTAGAGCATATTTTCATGTGCTTGTTTACCACTGTTTATCCTTTTTGACAAGGTGTTTGTTTAGATATTTTGCTCATTTTAAAAATTATGTTGTTTGCTTTCTTATTGTTAGGTTTTTTAAATATTTTGGATATGTTATGTATCAAATATATTTTTGCAAACATTGTTCTCCAAGTCCATGACTTCTTTTCTTATTATCTTAACGTTTTACATAGAAACTTGTGATTTTATAAAGTCTAAATTTCTATTTTCTCCTGCATTAATCTTATCTTTAATGTTAAATCTAAAAACTCATTGCCAAACCCAGGATCACTTAGGTAGGTTATTTTTTATAGTTTTGCAATTTGTGTTTAGGTAATTTTGAATTAATTTTGTCAGAGGTATAAAGTCTGGGTTTGGATTTTTTTCTTTTTGCATATGAATATACAATTGTTTCAGCAGCATTTGCTAGACAGACTGAATTCTACATTGAAAGGCCTTTGCTCCCTCATCGTGCATTAGTTAACTACATTTGTGTGAGGTTCTTTCTGAGTTATCTATTCTGTTCACCTGGTCAATTTGTCTACTTTTTCATCTATATACTAGCTTGATTACTGCAGTCTACAATGTTATAATATACCTTGAAGTTAGGTGATGTAAGTCCTCTGAGTTTGTCCATCTCGGTTTCATGTTGGCTAATCTGTGACTTTTGTCTTTTCATAAAAACTTTAGAATCAGTTATGAATATCTGCAAAATAACTTGCTCAGATGTCAGCTGGTATTGCATTTAATGTATAGAAGAAGTTAGAAAAATTGACTTCTTAACAGTGTTTAACTTTTGTATCTATCAACAGAGAGTATCTCTTTGATTATTGAGTCTTTTTTATTTCTTTCATCAAAGTCTGTAGTTTCCTTTATATAGATTTTGTACAGATTCTTTTAGATTTCTACTTAAATATGTAATATTAGGGGGTGATAAAAATAAATGGTAAAATTGCTTATTCATTGCTGATATATGGAAAGGCAATTGACTTTTATGTATTAACCTTATACACTGCAACATTATTATAAGCACTTAATAGTCACAAGAGTTTTTTGGTTAAGACTTTGGGATTTTCTACCTAGAAAAGCATATCATGTTGAACAAAACCAGTTTTATTTCTACCTCCTCCCTCTGTATAACCTCTCTCTCTCTCTGTCTGTCTCTCTCTCTTCCCACTTCCCTCTCCCTCTCCTTTTCCCTCTCCCTCTTCCTCTCCTCCTTTTCCCTCTCCCTCTTCCTCTCCTCCTTTTCTTTCCTGCCCTATTGTACTAACTATGACTTTCAGTCAACATTGAATAGGACTAGGAGAGAGGCACACTTTATTCCTCATCTCAGGAAGAAAGATCCAGTAGATGTTTTGCAGATTATTTTTATCAAGTTGGGAATGTTCACATCTATTTGCAGTTTGCTAAACATTTTTATTTAAATGGGTGTTACATTTTGTCAAATCCTTTTGCTTTATCTATTGATATAATTGGTACAATTTTCTTCTTTAACATGTAGATATTATTGATCACATTAATTGACTTTCAAGTACCAAACCAGCCTTGAATATCTAAAATAAATCAAGTTTAGTTGTGGAGTATAATTATGCTTATACTCCACAAATAATTAATTGTGTTCAGTTTGCTAATATTGTTTAAAGCTTTTTGCATTTATATTAACAAGAGATACTGATTTGTGGATTTCCTTTATTTTACTGTCTTTATCTCATTTTGGTATTAGAGTAATGTTGGACTCAGAGAGTTATAAAGTGCTCTTTCTGCTTTTATTTTCTGTAGGTGATTTCATACATTTGGGTCATTTCTTTCTTAACTATCATATAGAACTTATTAGTGAAAATGTCTTGGCCTTGTATTGCACTTGTTTTTTAGATGATCTTTCTGCTTTTCAACTTTTTACTGTCTATGTCTTGAAGAATTATTATTATTATTGATTGGTTCATTGTTTACTCTTTCTACTTAACATAAGTGTAGTTGATACATCACCATTACAATGTCATAATATTCTGTAATTTTCAGTGTACTTACTATTGCTAATGAGTTTTGTATCTTCGGATGATTTCTTTTTGCTCATCAATATCCTTTTCTTTTAGATTGAAGTATTCCCTTTACATTTTGTGTTAATGAAATTTCTCAGCTTTTGTTTATCTAGGACAGTATGTATTTCTCCTTCACATTTGATGGATATTTTCTCTGGATATACTATTCAAGGGTAAAAGTTGTCTTGTTTTGCTTTATCCTTCAGCACTTTAAATATGTCATGCTACTCTCCTGGCCTGTAAGGTTTCCACTAAACAGTTTACTGCCAGATGTAACGGAGCTCCATTGCATGGGTTTTATTGTTGTTGTTGTTTGTTTTCTTGTTGCCTTCAGAACTTTTCTTTATCATAGGCCTTTGGGAGTTTGATTAAGGTGTAGTCTTCTTTGGGTTAAATCAGCTTGGTGTTCTGTAACCTTTTTTTACTTGGATATTTATGTATTTCTTTAGGTTTGGGAAGTTCTCTGTTATTACCCCTTTGAATAAACTCTCTATTTTTACCTTTCTCTCTCCTCCTCTTTAAGGCCAATAACTCTTATATTTGCCCTTTGAGACTATTTTCTAGATCTTGTGCCTCTTTTTTAGTTCTCTCTTTTTTGTTTGTTTTGTCTCCTCTGACTGTATGTTTTCACATAGGCTGTCTTCAAGCTTACTAATTCTTCTGCTTAATGAATTCTGCTGTTAAAGGACTCTGATGCATTCTTTAGTATGTCCATTACATTTTCAGCTCTAGAATTTCTGCTTGGTTCTTTTTAATTATTTCAATCTGTTTGTTAAATTTATCTGATAGAATTCTGAATTCCTTATCTGTGTTATCTTGAATTGTTTTGAGTTTGCTCAAAGCAGCTATTTTAAATTTTCTCTCTGAAAAGTAACATACTCTGTTTCTCCAGGATTAGCCCCTGGTGCCTTATATAGTACATTTGATGAGGTCATGTTTTCCTTGATGGTCTTGATGTCTGTGGGTGTTCTTCCGTGTCTGAGCATTAAAGAGCTACTTATTGTAGTCTTTGCGGTTAGGGCTTGTTTGTAGCCATTCTACTTGGGAAGGCTTTCCAGGTATTTGAAAGGACTTGGGTGTTGTGATCAAAGTGGTATTTGTATTAATGGATACCCGAAGCCAGTAACCCTGTTACTGGCTATGAGACAGACTCGTAGGGGTACCATCTTAAGTGTCTTAAATAACATATTGAAGAATCATCTGGTTTACCAGGCAGAGTCTTTTGTTCTCTTCCTTTACTTTCTCCTAAACAAACTGAGTTTCTCTTTCTCTGTTCTTGAGCCACCTGGAACTCCAGGTAGGGTGACACTAGCACCCATGTGGCCAACATCATTGGATGTGCACTGGGACAGACACAAAGTAAGCACTAGACTGACTGGGTCTCACTCAAGGCCTGCTATAACCACTCCCTGGCTACTGCCTATGTTTACTGAAGGCCCTGTTGCTCTACAATCAGCAGGTAGTAAAGCCAGCCTAGCTGTGTTCTTTCCTCCAGGATGTTGAGTTCCCCAGACATTGGATATGTCTGCAGATAATCTCTGATAGCCAGGGACTGGAATAAAAAAACGTGCATATCTACCTAGTGTTATATTATACAGTGGCTGAGCTGACACTGAAACCATACAACAAAATCCTTCTCACTCTTCCCTCCCCTTTCCACAGGCAAAGCATCTTCTCTCTGGGGCCACCACTACCACAGACCCGTGGAATGTTCTGTCAGGCCACTGTTGCTGTTTACTTAAAGCCCAAAGTCTCTTTGTCAGCTTGTTGTGAATGCTGTCTGGCCTGGGACTCACTCCTCAGGCAGTGGGCTCCTTTCCAGCTCAGAGTTAGTTACTGCAGATCAGGAATTCATGACAAGCTTGAATGGATATTTGTGGCTAGAGTTTTTTGAGATTGCACTTATATGCAGCCAGGGCTGAGTCTTTTGAAGGCTTCGCTGGGGCTGGAGATCTCCTTTCAAGGTGGATTTCAAGGTAGCTCACACATGTGTTTGGCCAAGTTAGTGCTGCACATTGTTAGAAAGCTATAGTTCCTCTTCTCCTGAGTTTCTCCACAGATATACTTGCATACTTACTACCTCATGACTACTCTTTCTCAGACTGAGTGGTCCACTATCTTCATTATGTAACTTGACACAAGTTTCTCTACTTATATCTTGTTTGACTAGAGCTGACCTGAGTGTAGTTTATTAAAAAAAAAAAAAAACTCATAGGAAACAAATTTCCTAAGTTCTTTTATGTCAGAAATAACTGACAATATGGAAGAATTCTAGTCACATATATTTTCACTCAGTACTTCAAAAATATTTCTCTACTACCTTCTAGTGTTTAATGTACCCGTAAAAAAGTGTGAAACTAGTATTGTGTTTTCCTTTTTAGGTGAATTGTTCTTTTCATTTTTTAAGTCAGATTTTTGTGATAGGATAGCTCTTTATATTGATTATCTTATATACAGGGTTTTTTTCTTCTCTAAATTTCTGAGTAGTGATAACTTCAAGTTTTAAATATTTTCCATTTTAAAAATCTGTCTTAAATTTTATCTTTGACTATATTTTTTCTGTTATACTATTTCAGTAATCTGTATCTAGGGGATTGCTGATTGATATGTGTACATATTAGGTCTTCTAGTTAACCATTTCTATCATATATTGCTCTGTTAGTTTTTAAAACTTCAATAATTTTTAGTTTTGTTATCGAATTTGTTATTTTATGTCCATTACTATGTTTCAGCAGTGTCTGTTCTTATTTGTGCTTCTTGCAAAAAGCCTTACTTTATGTAATTTTTAAAAAAATTCTGACAAGCCATATTTTATCTCCTCTCAGCTCATTTTTCCTTGCCTCTGGTAATTTGAAGAACAATTGTATTCTAGATTTAGTGTGTTCAATATCCCCCCCATCTTCTCGCTCCCAAATTCATGTCCACCTAGAACTTCAGAATGTGGCATTATTGGTAAATAAGTCCTTTGCAGATATCAGTAAGATGAGATCAGGTAAGTTTAGCGTGGGCATCATGAGGCTGACAGGTGTCCCTATCAGAAGTGGGCAGACAAACAGAGACACAGAGAAGGAGGCCATTGAAAGATGAGGCAGTTAATGGAGTGATGCAGCTACAACTCAGAATAGCTTAGAGTCACTAGAAGCTATACAAAAGCAAAGAAGAATTCTGCAGGCTTCAGGGAGAATGTGGTCCTGCTACCAACTTGATTTCAGACTTCCTGTCCTCCAAAATTGCGGATGAATCCAGTTGTTTTAAGCCTAGATCTGTGGGAATTTGTTACTGTGGCCCTAGAAAACAGAAACACTAGATATAAGACTTTTAACTATTTTTTTTTAAATTCATGAGCAATATTTGACAATAATGCTGTCCATCTTTTCTCTGATAACATTATTCTGCTAAATTTTCTGTTTCTGTTATTTGTTTTTCTTGCCTCTTTACTCCTTTCAAAAATATACTATCTTAAAATGTAACTTAATATCTTTTCAAATTTATCAACCATCACTCAATGAGGTGAAAGCCTACATATTTAAGAATGTCTTTTTGTTTATAATAGAATTGCAACTTATTTGGGTAAAAATTTACCCAAAATTTTGCCCCAATTCTTATTTTCCCTATTCTATTTTTAGAGCCAATAATTTTAATATATTTAGCTGAATCTTCTTGTCATTTAAAGCTCCCAGTGAAGTCCACTGTAATACAAATATTGTGTGGGGATTTGCCGTCTACTATGGACCAGATAAGCATGATCAATATTTTTAAATTTGATTGTTACTCTTCTTCTTTCCATTCTTTCTTCTGGTTATTTTTCTGATGAGAAAGCTGAGCTATATAAAATATTTATTTTCCTCTAAATCTATCTATTATCCCTTTTTCCTAGTGTAAAACTAGACATATGATTATCCAGCTATTAGAGATATAGAGTGCTGTGCAAGACTGAGTCCTTGTCCTCATGACTATTATTGTCAAGGGGAAGATTGACTACCTGTTCCAAAGATTATTATTAAATATGACAGTCGAAATAGTAAAAAAGAAAAATGGCAAAAGTGTCATTTATGAAGAGAGAATACAATGATATATCCCTAAAGCTGCAGTATATCTTATTTTCTATGTTCATCAAGTCTGTTTAGATTATGTGCTACTCTTTCATAATTTCCACTTTTATCTTACAATAAACTTCCATATCTTAATAATGCTGAATGCATTTAATTTTTTCAAACTGAAAAAAAATATAATTTAGAGATTGCCTCTTTTTATGAAACAACAAGAAATATTAACATGAAATATTAGTATTAATGCTTGATTTGATATGGAGCATACGTTGTGTATGTAGATCATAATAAGAAACAATTCAAATAAGATGTTGTTATAGTTATACTGGTGTGAGAAATGACACCTTAGAGTGTCAGCAGAGGAAGTAGAGGGAATAGAAACTCTAGGCTTGACTGAAGTATCCATTCATAGGTCAAGAGCCCTGATTATTTTTGGACACAATTTTAGACACTCTTAATAGTCATGATTATTAGGCACAAGATGCCTAATGCTGACAGCTAATGCAGAACGGTCTTCAGTTTAAAACAAGGAAACTTTTTGTAAAATCATAATGCATGTTTTTGAATTTCCCTCTTGATATTCTTGAAACCAACACAATGTTGCAGAAATTTACCAAATCAACTATCATAAAGAGACTTAAGCTTTGTTTGTTCTCCAGTTTACAACTAGCTTTGTACTGAGTATCCCTTATTCTCCTCTTAGTAGGAATTCCACTTTTTGTGTGTGAATCCCTAGTCTATATATTTCCGATAGGACTGTAAAATATAGTACCTTACTGTCCAATATAGTATGGGCATGTGACCTAATAGTTGTTGATTATTTTTGAAAAATCTTGTTGCCAACAAAATTTGGCCAAACTGTCAGGTGTCTAATACAAGCTGAGACTACTAGAATATGTTTTATTTTGTTTTTTTTTCCTAGTCTTGCTCTTGTCACCCAGGCTGGAGTGCAATGGCCTGGTCTCGGCTCACTGCAACCTTCTCCTCCCAGGTTCAAGCAATTCTCCTGCCTCACCCTCTCAAGTAGCTGGGATTACAGGCATGAGCCACTACACCCACTATTTTGTGTGTGTGTGTGTATTTTTAGTAGAGATGGGGTTTTACCATGTTGGCCAGGCTGGTATGGAACTCCTGATCTCAGATTATCCACCCGCCTAGGCCCCCCAAAGTGCTGGGATTACAGGCTTGAGCTACCGTGCCCGGCCAGGATTTTAAAACCAGAGGGAATGCTTCCTCTTTAAGTAATCTTTTAAATTTCTTATATTTTCAGTCCACTGTTTCTCACTCTCCTCCAATGCTTAGAGACTCCCCCAAGGGAGGGTAAGAGAGAAGGAGAACAAAACAGCAACAGAGTGAAGAATGCAGCAAGTTGAATGAATATACTGTGAGTGAATATACTATACTGTGCTGACAGAAGACAGCAAGAAAACCTCCCTTCAACCTCTATAATTCCATCACCAACCTGACCAATCAGCACTCCCCACTTTCCAACCTCTTACCAAATTATCTTTAAAAACTCTGATTCCAAAATGCTCAGGGAGACTGACTTGAGTAATAGTAAAACTCTGGTTTCCCCCACAGCCGACTCTAGGTGAATTAATTTTTCTCCATTGCAATTCCCTTGTCATGATAAGTTGTCTTAGTCTAGGTAGTGGACAAGGTGAACTCAATAGGCAGTTACAATCACTCCCAGAAACACATTTGAACTATTCTGGAAGAAGCTGAGGGATTACCTAGGAGACATCATCTGCATGAGAGGACAATCTTTGCTCACAATAAAGTTCTACCCCTCACTTTCCCACTCACCTCCCCAGAGCTTTGAGGAACTTTGTCCTAGGGTCATTGCTTTGTTGTTGTGGTGGTTTGTTTGTTTGAGCTCATTTATTTCCCCTGAAAATAATTTGCTACCTCTCACAATTTCATACCCCTCCCATTTCCTCCTTCCCTATGAAGAAGGTATTTATACATCAACTACCAGGCCCCCTTTAAGTTTCATATTTGAGCCACTCACATATCCATATTCATGTTTAAAAATTGTTACATTTTTTATTGTATTCATCTGTCTACTCGCAGTCATTTCAGTGATCTTTAGTGGATATAGAGAAAGCTTTCACTCTACCTCTGATGACTTATCAATGAAAGAGATGCATACAAGATACAATGAATGCAAAGAATTCATCTCCTGAAGCAGGAACTGTCAAGGGCATGGTTTCTCCTCCTCTAGTGCCTCCAGAGAAAGTGCAACTGCCCTAAGACCTTGACTTTAGCCCAGGGAAACTGATTGCAGAATTCTGGCCTTCAGAAATATAAGAGGAGCATTTTGTGTTTTAGATCACCAAGTTTGTGGTAATTTTATTACAGCAGCCACAGAGAACAAGTGCAATATACATATATTAATATACTTATTTAGATTTAGTAGCAGAATTATGTGAAATTTAGGTAAATTAGAATGCTTCTCATTACTTTTTGTACTTTTGAAATGTTTTCCTTTTTGATGATTTAGGGATTTTCTATTACTTGAAGTTTGTGCTATACCTTTAGAATTTTATTGAATAAAGAATGTTAAATCTGTAATTTTTCTACCAACATAAACTCTCTGAATATACTATGATGAATGTCATGATCATGCACTTCTACAGGTCTGACTCTGATTTTCCTTTGTTATATATTAATCTCTTGTGAAACCTCAACTCTGAGAACCAACTGGTCAGCGTTCCTGTCTAGAATTCTGGAGAATAATCATTTGCATTAAATTATATTCATATTCTTTTAATGAAAGAAATAAAATGATTCCTTATGAGTTTGTATGTATAAATTCTGAAGTGCAATTACATAGACCAGAAATAGATGAAGAGGTCAGGTAGTTATAAGCTAATGAAAAATAAATTGCTATAATCAGTGACCTAACATTGCCTGAAGGATTTCTTTCTACAGTAATGGATTCAGCTGGCAAAGTGTCTCAATGTTGCTGTTTGAAAGTCTTGTTTGGCATTTGTAATATTATTCTAAAGCTTGATTACATCATGGACAAGTTAATCCATTACAAAGTACTTGCCTGAAGTGATTTGATTTTAATGTTTCATAAGTAGCCAGCTGTATGGGAGTAGAAGAATAATTGGCTTACTTCCTACCAGTGGGATGACTTTTCTTTTAATACTGTAAATTAGTTTTTGCTCTGGATTTGGGGGCAATATCTTGTCATAGTTTTGTTTCTTTTTTTTCTACTTTGATAAAAGATCATTACAGTTTAAAAGTCTGCCAATGAAACCCATTCCTGACAATTATTTGTTATTTTACTTCAAAACTTAAACATTGTTATCTCAGATCAAGGGGTTGTTTTCTATTTGCTGAAATTTTTAGTCATCTTAAATTCTTCCTTTGGGCCTGTGAGTCATAAAAACTAATAATACCTTTCTGAATTAAAATTAAAACCCAAACAAAACTATAATGAGGAGCTTGTTACAGGTAATCATATGAAATGATTCCATTATAATAGAAATTGTTTATATCATATATTTCCACCTTTTATTCATGTATTTTCTAGTCATCTTGGATGAGTCATATGACCATATCTGTTCAATGAATAGAAAATTTGTTGATGTGACTCATTCTTGGTTTCTTTTGCTGTGCCCTAGTGCCAATGTTTTTGATAGTAATTGATCCATCAATTTGAGTATGTTAGAGAGATATAGGCCAGAATCTCAAGACTAACTGCAGTCAGTATGTAGCCTGACTGAAAAACACACTTTTTTTCCAGTGGAGTTCAGTTCTCTTCTTGCAGCTCATTATGTATATGGAATAGTAACACAGCCCGCTGCATAAAAGAAAGCCATCAGGAAACGCACAAATCCAAAATCAGAATAAAGCCCAGGGTCATGTATAAGATGTCTACAAAATATCCTGTTTCTTCAAAACCAGAAAGCAGCACAGCTGAAATGTAGTAAATTCTTCTACTGAAGTTATTTTAAGGACTTATATGAAGAGCATCTTAGAATTTCCACATACAAAAAACTTCAAGCTTATTTTGGAGGATGAGGACAAAGAACAGGTAGCTTACTTGGAAGAGAAACCTGCATACACAGGCACAGATACCTCATTATATCATTATCTTTGGAAAAAATTAGCCTAATTCTTATATCCAAAAAAAAAATGATGAAAAAATACATCTACATGATTAAATAATTTGAATAATGCAGGAAAGCTAAAGGTTTTCTATAAGGTTAATAATACCTATCATCTGCATTTATGATCATACATATGTAGATGTTTAACATATAAAATAAACAGGATTAGTGACTTATTTCATTTCATTTTAAATGTTTTAGTGGGAAACCCTTAGATTGTTGGAGGAAGATAAAAGTTAAATAAGAAAATTCTGACAATTATGTTAATTTGTGCCACATGGAAGATAAAAATTCCTCACTCTTCACTATTCTCCATGTTAAAAAGGCAAAACAAAATCTGTAACTCTTTTATCAAATAATCATTTCTTTAGGGCTTTTTTAAATGCAGAATAAGAATGTAATTTCAGTTAAAATTAGTCCTTGTCCTTTCAGCTGGAGATCTGAAAGAGAAAAAAAAAAATCTCTATGTCAAAGGCAAGTAACTAGCCCCAGAGAAAAATTCTGGGTGACCTGACCTGAGTCCTGTGCCAACTGCTTGATAAATAAATATGATTCACGACTGAGCAACCTCAGTGAGGTCCCCAACACTATAAAACAGAAGCAATCCAATGTGTTTATAGCATTCTCCCCAGACTATTCTCTCTATACATGCTGAAAGGAAACGGGAAGTTTTGTGGCATAAACTGAGAGATGAAATGTTGAAAAGCATGAAAAGTAATGTATCTCACCACATGCACTTTTAGTTTGCTTGTATTAGCATTTATTTTGTTTTGCTTGTTTCAGATAAGAATTTAAAAAGCTATATTTTAATTAACTGGTGAGGGTAAGAAGATAGTAAGGTTTTAAAAAGCCATTTTTTGTTATTAATGCTCATAAACATGTTGAAATTATTAATGCTTACAAATACTTAGAAAAAAGTTGATAATACAGTAGCAAAAATTCATCCAATAAGTTTATAATTAAACCAGTTTTTAGGAAATAATCCTTTAACAATATTTATTTGCATCCATTTTCAACATTTTGGCTTGTTTTACTGTTTGTCTAATGTTTATTATATTTAAAGTTTACCTTTACAGTGGAATTTTTTTTCAATTTCAACTTGATTATCTAGGTTGGCTTATTTCTTAGTTCTTCTGCTGCTTATTACTGTAAACCATGGTGTTACTTTTTCAATGTTTTATGAGTAGAATTTTATTATATTTCCTGTGGTCTATTTTTTATATATGTTAGCCATTTTCTTCACTAAATTCAAGAAAAAAAAACCCAAAGCTTTACACATGCTATTTAAGCCTGTTTACAGAATTTTGGTATTCATTTTGTAGCCTTTGCAGGATGTAGACTGAGGTTAGGGCTTTACATATAGCAAACAGGTTACGTATAATTAAGTTAATAACTTATATAGTAAACTAATATGAAATTATATTTTTAAAGCTAGAAATTATTGAGCAAATTTCAACAAACTTTATAAAGAAATGATGTTGTTGCCTTTGTTTAAAATATAGAGTTTATATTTTTCATAGTCTGCTATGGTTGAATGTGTCCCCTAATTCATATTTTAGAAACTTAATCCTCAATGGAATAGTATTGGGAAGTGGGTCCCAATAAGAAGTTTTTAGGTCATAAAGACTCTGCCTCATAAGTAGATTAATGTCATTATCATGGGAGTTGGTAAGTTATTGCAAGAGCATTAAGTTATAAAACAGAGCCTGGCCTCTTGTACTTCTGTATTTCACATGCACTTGCCCTTCTGTCCTTCTGCCATGAGATTTCCCTTGCCAGATTCCATGCTCTTAGACTTCCCATCCTCGAAAACTGTGAGACATTTAAAGTTATATTCTTTTTTTGAGACAGAGTCTCATTCTGTCTCCCTGGCTGAGTGCAGTCAATTATAACTCATTGCAGCTTCAATCTCCTGGGCTGAAGCAATCCTCATAGCCCAGACTCCCAAGTATGAGGGACTAAAGGTGTGCATCAGCATTCTTTGCTATTTTTTAAAAAAGTTATTTTTATTAGAGACAGAGTTTATCTATGTTGCCCAGTCTGGTCTCAAATATCTGAGCTCAAGCAATCTTCCCTCTTAGGCTTCCCAAATTCCTGGGATTACATGTACGAGCCATCACATCCAGCAATATTATTTAATTACCCCATCTGGGGTACTCTGTTATAATAGCAGAAAATAAACTAGGACACAAGTCAACCCAATATATTTAATAAATTTTATAGCTAACATATTTAATATTAAACCCTGAGATTCCTTTAGATTAAACTTCAAAACTACAATCATACCAACTTTTATTAGATTGTTTTTGCAATATATATATATATATATAATTTAAAAATTAATTTATATAGCCAGAGTGTTCACAAAGAATGGTTACTAATTGTTTGAGATCATAGCAACTTGAAATAGGAAATACATTACTAATAGTTTTTATTATTATTAAAGAAAGTGTATTTAAAGCAAGTCTTCTGTGCCCTGAATAGTAAAATAAATTACAATAAATAGCATTTCAGGTATAGTCTTTGAAAAGCAATTTTTTAAAAAAAGAAGTTATTAGGTAAAATAAAGATGCCAGGGATGGTTATTTTAAAATACAATTCTATTACAACAATTGCTTCTAAACAGAAATATCAAAGCTGTAGCAACAAACATATTTAGATTTGCAGTCAGAATAATTGCAGAAACAAAGTTAAAACACTCTTTCAATAACTGACATTAGTAGGGAATTACACCATATGGGTATTTTTTTTTAAATAAGGCAACCCAATTTTGTGTATGTATTTTTAAATGTGTGTGCATATGTGCACAAAAGTATATAAATTTACATCTATATATATGCACACACATATACAATACACATAATAGACAATCACTTAAAGTAAGTGGATGAAATGAAGTAACCAATACTTCAGTAAATCATGAAATTTATACATTTATGTCCAATTCTGCCATTTCACAATTCTTCATAACCCAAAGGACATGTATTTAACCCTAGAGTCTGAAATATAAATGAATTTCTGACAGCTTTAGATCAAAGAGGAAGGGAAGGATAGAAAACTTGTACAGCAAGTCTCCAAGGAAAAAGTCAGAGTTATATAAACAGCTAAAGTAAAATATTTCCACATCACAAATTATGCAAAATTTTTCCTTGACAGGAGAATCCAGAGGTAGCCTTAAGCCAAGGCAGTAAATTGATTAAGAGACTTGCATTGGGCTAACACATTTGACATTATGATGTCCTACTTAGTACCCATGGCAAATCTCCGTGATAAGATGTGGGCTAAAAGATGTTACCATCAAAAGGATTTGGGATTCTTTGATGGACCCAGGAGACAGGATCCTTAAATGCTTATTTGAATTACTTACTGACTGGTAATTCAGAAGAAGCAAGTTAATACTTATATTACTTAAAAGACTAAATTGGAGATGGTTGACTAAAATTCATTTAAAAAGCAATCAACTTACAAGTCTATTTTTGAAACCCTAGTCATTAAAAGAAGGATGAAAGGAATTCACAATTCAATCATATTTTTAAAATGTGGTATATAATATGTCAAATTCATTAAAAAAGAATAAAAGATATAGTTATTTAAGTATACTACAATAATATGTAAAAGTATTTACCCTGTTGAAGAATATTTGAATTATTTCTGAAAAATATAAAATCTAGATATGAACTAAAATAGAAACAATAAAAATAATAATAATAAACATATAAACATTTTAATCCCAATTAATATTGATACTGTGTCTTACATGTCCACATAAATACATGTAAATCACTACTTATAGGAAGTCTCATTTATGTGATACAGTATAAAGAAATCTAGTTTAAAATCTGAAGTTTTTCACACATAGTGTAATAAAACTCCGCATTTATGTCTTGTTTTCCATAATCAACATGGTGCAAGTGATATTTCATATCTGATTGCTACTGAAAATGGTACCCCTTACTAAAATACGTTAAATTCAATGTATAGTTTATAAGAATGTTGTGAAATTAAATAACAAAATGGAATGGAAGGGAATATAGTTTAGTAACAAGTAACTAACTAAATTATTTTGATTAAATTGAAGTAATAGCTAAAAGAAATATCCAGAGATAAAAGAGTGGGTCCCATTTCAAGTGCTGTGCTAAGTTCCAGGTTTCAAGGTGGCTCCAGGAGCACAAACTGCAGTTCCCATCCATTGTGGCAAACACGGAAGTCAATGAAAATAATAATATGTAAAAATCCTTAATTTCTGGTCCAAGTACTCATTCACTCCCACACCAGGAGGATTCTTAGAAGCCCAAGCATAGTATGGAACTCCAGAAGATCTGAAAGTAGGCAGGGAAGAGTGAGCTAGCTTTGAGGATGAGAATCAAAGCCCATGAAGGAAACTACTGCCAAAGATGAGTTCAGTATAGCCAGAGCTGCCCTTCTGAGGTGGCAGGAACTGATAGCAGTAGAAGCTGAGAGGCGGCAGACAGAAGATTTCTGGGAAAGGCAGGATGGGGCTTGTACCAACTGACTTTTCCTGAGGCCTGGTAACTCCCAAAGGAGACCCTGTTGCAGGCATCAGCAATGCCCATCTGATGGGCAATACCAAGGAGAATGGCAGAAGTGACAAATATTGATAGAAGCAAAGTAGCATAAAGAATAATATCATATATTTAATGCTGATGTAAAGACAAGGAAACAATACATAAAACCATAATTTCAATATAATCAAATACACATATTAAAATAAAAAAATCAAAAGTGATAAAATTATGAAGAAAATCAAAACACAAACTTATACCCATAGTGAGAGATTTTAATATGATTTCTCCCCCAAAAAAAGGAGACAAGCAGTAGTATTTTGGGCAACTTAATAACAATGATTAATAAATTCAATCTAATCTATTAATTTAGTCATTCACAAAAATATTGACTGAGTACCTATGGTATACCGTATGGTAATGTGGCACTGGGGAGAGAGGAAAGAACAAGATAAAGACCCAACTTTATTATATGAATTGTATAATGGTCAATCAATGTCCAAAAACACTGAAAAAATGGCAAAGGTTTGAAAATAATAATACAAAATAATTCACTTCTGAATAACCTAGGTGCAGTGATACCGATGAAGGCAAGTGTAGAGTATGTCAAGCAGGACACAGTAACTGGAGGATGAACAGTCCGTGTAAGCTTGGCAATTTTTCTTTTCTCCTTTTTTATATTTGAGGTTTTAAAATATTTTAGATTTGGAAAGCCAATCCTTTTAAACTCTAATTCATTTGCATTATTTGCCTATAATTATTTTCTACATGCTTCTTTCTTCCTTTTTCTTTGCCTTCCTATGTCTTTGTTTTGCCATGGATGTGTGTGTGTCGTGATGGGGTGAGAGAGAGAGAGAAGAGAGGAAAGAGAGATAGATCATGGAATCAGAAGCTTAGGGCACTTTCTTGCAAAAAAAAAAAATTATGAATGAAATAATCTATATTTCTTGCTATTCAATCTTTATGAAAAGTCTCAATTATGATATAGATTAGGAAGTTTGCACATAAAGTATGAGCCTAAAATATTTTGTTTATTTAAGTAGTATGTATTAATTTGCCCCTCTTTGTGATAATAAGAATGATGAACAATATAGAATATTTGGAGTAGTGTGAACTAAGAGAAATTGCCTTGTTAAATGACTAAGACATTTGGGTAAAGCTCTAACCACCATGACGTGTGTATAAGTATGTAACAATCCTGCATGATCTGCACATGTCCCCCAGAACTTTAAGTATAATAATAATAATAAAGATATAATGAAGATTACATTTCCTATGCCCTATCACTTACCATAAATTATAGATGTATTTTGTCTTCCAGGTGATCAATATGTTTGTTATAAAGATGCTGTTTTTCAGTTTCTCTTACTACAGCTTGACTATAAGATAAACATTTGTGTATGAGACTTTAATCTTAATACATATATTAACTTTAAAATTTGTAAACTCTTTACATTAGATAACAATGTTATTCAGCCAGATATCCAGTTCTCCCCTTTCTAGGCACATATGGCATTTGCAGTTTTAACTCTGTTAAAATAAGATAGTATAATATGTGTCACTATGAGAACAGGCATTTTATTCTGGTAGAATCATGTCCAGCATTCTCCTGCTGCAGGCTCAAAGAAAAACCATCACTGATATTGAAGGGAATATCTGTCATTCCATGGTAGCTAGCCACCATGGACTGTCCCGGAACAGTAACTGTCTTTTAAAAAGCAATAAATATGCTTGTTTTAAACCACTGAGTTCTGAGGTTGTTATGACAGCTTAACTATCTGTCTTGATTTATGGAATAATTTATAGAGTTTCATAAAGTTATGAAAATATTTATTGTTGGAAAGAATGTTAAAGAAATATGCATCCCATTATTCTCAGAAGTTGTAGATAATCTCTCTAGATGATCTATCTAGTGGTTTAAAAATTGTGCCTCCTTTGTTTCCTATGTTCTTTCAACATAAACTTTGTTTTAAAACTTCTGAACAGGGTTTAGAAAACTAGCAGTTCAGAGCAATGGTCACTTATGCTTTTACTGGAATTTAAAATAAAAAGTTATACCTGGATGTACATTATCTAAACACAATATAGAATTTGGTAACTTCTACAAGAGATAAATTCGAAGATATAGATACATGGATTTATAAATTCTTCATTTTCAGTCTAACAATGTATGTTAACATATGTTTCTTCCATTTTTAAATTTTTATATAAATAAAATTTTTATATTACTAAAATTTTTCATATTGTTAAAACTAAATGAATGGACATTTGTAATATAAATACTAGGTAGAGATTCTTGGGGGAAAAAAAGACTTCCTGAAAAGGAGGTTTCTTAACAATGTTTGTGTCATGTACCCCTTTTGGAGACATCGGAAGCCTTAAAGACCCTCCTTCAGAATGTTTTTTAAATGCTTACAATTAAATTCAGGATTTTAAAGACAACCGATTATATTGAAATATAATCCCCAAAGCTTTAAAAACAAATTTGTAATATGATGTCTGTCTTTGTTAACACAATGTCAACATCTATTTCATGAATAATAATCTTATAATTTGGAAGTAGTAATTTTGATTAACCTTTTTTTAAAAAAATATATACTCCAACTGTATGTCATATAAAAATACCCATTTTTTTCTATTGCTGACAAAAGAAAAGTGTTGCAAATACTACTGTGTTTTTGTTTAAACACATACATAAATGAAATGTAATTTTTAAAGGGACTTTAGAAAATATAAAATATATTTTTATTTGCTCTATTTATTTATCTACAGATATCAAAGCACTCCAAAATTTAGTGGCTTCAAAACCATTTTACATTTTATATCTCTTAGTTCTTTGGTTGACAAGATTGAGCAAACCTTCACTTGACATGCCTCATTTAATCAGATGTCAGACGGGGGTGTGATTTCCTGAAGGCTCTATGGGGGCTAAGCAGTAGCAGTCGCTTGAGTTGCCTGTTACTCAGCTTTGCTTCTCCTCTCATGGTGGCTGCATTCCACAAGGGAGCCTTTCAAGATCAGCTTCAGCATCCTAGGCAAAAGCTGCAAGTCCTCTTGTAATCTGGCCTCAGAAGACTCAATGTCATTTACACCACAATCTACTGGTCAAGCGAATCACTAAATCATTGACAGAGTGAGAAAAGGAGAATTAAGCCCCGTGTCTCAATGGAGGAAACTTTAAAGTATTTATGGCCACATTACACAATTCAGGTTCACAGACACCTTGAATTATACGTGTGGACCATGAGCTTAAGAACATCTTAAATAAAGGAGTATATGATACTTTAAAATTGTTCTGAGAAAACTATTTCACATTTTAAAGTTTTCAAATTGTCAATGAGAAGGAAAAATTTAAAAATTAAAAAATATAAATGAGATATAATTACAAATTATATTAAGAATTATCAATAAGGAATGTGTGGATGGAAGGTGACTTTTAGAAGTAAAAATATTCTCTATTTTTAGTTGTACTATTTTGACAGAGCACTGGACAAACGAGGGAACTTGAAATTAAAGAAGAAAAATATGTGTTTAACAACCACTAGCCACAATTGGAAAAATAACTATTAAAAAAAAAGAAAAAAAAATTGCAACTTCACTAAACCAGACAAGAAAGGATAGAAAGATAGAATGAAATAATGTAAAGTAAAAATTAAGTTAAACATAATATAAACGGAAGGAATAACTCAGTGTTTAAGTGTATTATTCCATACTACTTAGGCTGAACTTCCTAATGAAAAACAAAATTGGTCAGCTTGGGAAAAAATGGTGTAATGCTATGTAGTTTACAAGGACATGTGCTTAATATCATTAATAAACAGGGTTGAATATAAAAATCTGTTATATATGAAGGGCTAGATAGTCTTAGGGAGTTGAGGATGCGGAGAAAGTCATATCCGCGTCTATTGCTGGCAGGATGTAAAATAGTGCAGTCACTTTAAAGAGGAGTTCAATAATTACTTATGCAGTTAAACATACAATTACTGCACAAACCAGCAATACCCCTTCTAGATATTTGCAAAAATTGTATGAAATATGTATGTCAATGCAAAGACTTCTACTCAAGTGTTCATATCTATATTACCCATGGCAGTCAAAAAACTGTATATAAACCAACTTTAATTAAACTATGTATGTAAAAAATGTCCCATTCATACAGCAAAATAATAGCAATAAAAAGGACAAATACTGAGATATGCAACAACTTTGATGAGTCTTAAAATTATTATTCTCAGTGAAAGAAGAAAGATCCAAAAGGCCACATACTACATGATTCCATTTTTTTGAAATACTAAAAAAAGCAAAACTACAGTGACAGAAAATTATGTTACCTGGTACTGGAAGTAGAAAGAGGAGCTTCAGTGCAGAGGATGATGAAAAGGATCTATATCATAAAGGTGATGTTTAAAATTCAACAGTGCAGTAAAATGAAATATATTCAATTGTATATTTTACAAAACATATATATAGAGGTATATACACACACACACTTCTGCCTCTCTCCTTACTCATTCGTCTGACTGAAGAATTAGTAAGGGAGAAAATTAGCATGTGTTTCAGGGCCCTTGCTCTGTTTTTTCTCCATTAGAAGTGAGCTGCCCAGCAGACGGGTCCCGTTTTACCTACTGAAAGAGAAAAAGGTTGTTCCTGTGGCGAAAGACCTTCTCAGGCCCTGCACTGCCTAAGCCTGGAGTTTGTGTCACGGAGCCCACTTGCTCCAACTATGAATAACATTCATTCCCTAAAAGCTGACCTCTCATTAATACAGGGAAGGTTTAA
The DNA here is from genome assembly GCA_963574635.1 of Cheracebus regulus. NCBI lineage: Eukaryota > Metazoa > Chordata > Mammalia > Primates > Pitheciidae > Cheracebus > Cheracebus regulus. The sequence continues at coordinate 31,143 of CAUYQU010046848.1, forward strand.
ATATGTATCTGCTTTACTTTGATTCTCAAATGAGTCGAAATCAGAGGAGAGGAAAAGTTTGGAGCAAGATCTTGGACGTTGTGAAACTCTTCTCACATTTAACATATACATTTAACATTTAATTTTTTTTAATTCAGATTTTGGAAGCAAAATGTAAAGAAGATCATAGTACCCTGGTGCACACTGTGTGTGCACACATATGTGTTTTTATATACTTTAAAAACTGAAAGAAGAAGAAGGAGTAAAGGATTACGTCACCTGAGGTACCATTGTCAATTTCCTGGGAAAACAGGTGAAACAAGGCTCTATTGACTACTTTGGGCTTTTATGTGCTACCTCCAGGAAAGTATCCTGATTACCTAACTCTATTAAATATCCCATAACCATAAGAGAAAATTGCTATAGTAGATGAAAGGAATAAGGATTTCAAAGTAAAAATAGAGCACAATTCAAAGTGGAAGTAGAATGAAAATGATCTACAGAACCTGAGTGGTGTCACATAGAAGTAACAACTCATTGAATTTAAAATTCACTGTAAATGGATATTGAAAATGGAATGAATTGATCTACATTTCTTTCAGAAGCCCATCCAAATGTTCTTTCCTTCATGGTGTCTTCTGGGATTTATCTCAAAATAATTTTAATGCTGTTTCCATGACTCTTTGTACAGATTTTATAGCAATTATTGCGAACTGTCTTATATAATAGTAATTTATGTTCATGTCATATAACCTCTATCAGAGTGTAAAATTAGAGATTATAGTACATTTTTCAATAAGATAAATCATGACTTTGTAAATACTCATTGATAAAGGCAAATAATATATAGGTCAGTTTTTGTCCTAGATGTAGGGAGTTATGATTGATTCTTTCTAGATCCCTAAATAAATATCAAGAAGGACTATAATCAATTGAAGATTAATTGGTGAGTACAATAATGTCCATAAAACTTATAAAGCTTTTGTAATAAATGAGTTAAGAAGTCAAAAAAAATGCAATGTGTTAAATTGGAGCAAGCTTATTAATGTAGGTTAAAAAAAATCTTATCATTTGGAAACATTTAATCTGAAAGTGATGAAGTTTGACATAAATATAAAATATTTCAAAACTATAGGAGTGCATATTTTAAAATGTGTGAAAAATGCAAATTATCTTTATTTTTTGATTGGCCCACACTTAAATGTCTAAGTTTTATGTAATTCTTAAGCAAAAAGTACATTTTGAAATATAACAAAATTCTAAAATATATAATAATGTTTTTAGAAACTTTAAGATTTATACATTTTATTTGAATATGTATGTAACTCAGCTATGAAACAAACACTTGGAACCAATGCTGGCATTAAGTGAAGACAAGA
>CAUYQU010046848.1:37500-53458 GCA_963574635.1 Cheracebus regulus
TTTGTTGAAAGAAATGATGAATGAATTCCTTGGAACTAGCTGATGCTTGTTTCTATTTGAAGTAGTGGCCTTAAGGTATTGTTGCTGTGTTTTTTGCTGTCTCTGAAAAGGCTTTCAATTTCTCACTGAGTAGATATACCCTCCATTGACCTTGTAGAGGTGCATACACATATTAGCTTAGCTAGAAACAGAGTGAGATTTGAGTGTTAACATTCTAGAGCTTCTAACACATTTTATAAATCCTTTCTTTCAAAGCATTAAAATCCTAATAAATGAACTGCCAACATTTCAATCATTTCGGCATTATGTGAGAACAGCACAAGGTGAATTTTTGAGTATAAAAACGGAATTGGGTTGAAGGCTGACAATGGGATTACACTTTATGTGATGTGCAAAATCCTTGCAAAAATGTAATAAATGAGAGCCATCCTCAAGGATTCTTCTAGAAAAGAAAAGAAAGCTCCCATAAGAAATTCTAAGGCTCTCTTAAAGCCTTCATGTTTGACTCTACAAAGTTTAAGACAAGAACAACAAATTATCTTCTATAAAATAAAATGTAAACGGCGCTCCAGGAATTTTTTTTTATCTGTTCTAACCAGTATACTGATTATATTATTATGGTTTAGTTGTGTGTGCTACACTGCACCAGTTACAATGTGTATCATCTTCATGAGCATAAGGATCAGGTCCTTATTTATCGCTGAGTTCACAGTAACTAGGAGGATGTCTGGCACATGAGAGGTATCATGTAATGTTTGTTGAATGAATAGAAATGTAAATGAGTGTAGACATTCATAAATCTACATGTTAAATCCCACTTAATTGTAAAAGTATTATATTAAAATCTGCACTAGAATTTAAATTTCCTGATATCAAAATTGTTAAACATAATTAGAAGAAACCAAGAGCTTGGTACTGGGAATAGCAAAGTTAAGCAAACACATGGTGGAAGAGGAAAAATTAGTGTAAATTCAAATCTTAAACTAAAATTTAGTGAATTATGTAACAAAGAAGGAAAATATAATACTCATAATAACTGCCCCAGGTAATGTATCTTCAAAAAACCAAAATAATTGTGTGAAAATAAGATGGTCAAAGCAAGCTAGCCATATAGAAACATTTATCAAATGAAAAGATTTGATTATAATGTTTACCTTCAGTCAATAACTTGTTCTTAACTGAATGACTCTTATCAATAACTAAAACTAACTACCAAATGAGATAGATGCAGTTGAAGACAAAATTGGAGGCTACATGCAATGGTGGAGTAATTTCTATCAATCAGACCAAACTCCTTGACAGATAACCATTTAAAACTAGATAAAGTATAATACCAGGTACCTGAAGGCAATATTGAGCGACCAAAGAAAACTAGATTAGAAAGGTCAGAATGCTTTTGGAAAAAAAAGAAGGTACTGGGTACATTTACATTTTTAAATTATTGCCTGTAAACTGGCATCTATTAGCACTATGTGGGGATTCAAAATTCTGAAAAAAAATACAATCAAACACACTGGCTTGAACAACCTGAGCAGAATTTGGGATGAATATAGCAGCTGGTAATGAAAATGTAAACACCAGACAGGGCAGACAAGCAGTAAATTTAGTAAATTCTGTAGAGAAACTGTGCTGAAATCTCCTACTTAACTCCAATTTCTTAATTTAAATTGGTTATAAAGCCCTGGCTTATCCCTAAACTATGTGTGTGGAAAATAAACTCTAAGCAGTCCAATTAAGGGTAAAGCACAGATCAGAGATTTCCTTGGATGACAAGGGAGATCCAATTTAAATTGAGTCCAGCCAAGATATATTGTTATCTATGAAATATAACAATAAATAAGAATACTCTTTGGAGGAAAAGTATCACTCAAGATATTTAACATACAACTCAGACATTACTCAAGATAAGAATAAATGGGCTGGGCACGGTGGCTCATGCCTGTAATCCCAGCATTTTGGGAGGCCGAGGTGGGCGGATCACAAGGTCAAGAAGTCGAGACCATCTTGGCCAACATGGTGAAACCCCGTCTCTACTAAAAATACAAAAAATAGCTGGGCATGGTGGCACGTGCCTGTAGTCCCGGCTACTAGAGAGGCTGAGGTCAAAGAATAGCTTGTACCCAGGAGGTGGAGGTTGCAGTGAGCCGAGATTGGGCCACTGCACTCCAGCCTGGTGACAGAGCAATACTCCATCTCAAAATAATAATAATAATAATAATAATAAATGAAGAAAAATATCAAACATACTCAGGGAAGAGCCACATAAGAAGAACAATTCTGAGATGGCCCAGATTTTGTAAATTAAAAGGCAAAGCTTTTGAACCATATTGTGTAACTTGGCTCAAGGATCAGTAAAAAAATATGCTTGCAATAATTGAACATATAGGAATTTTTGGAAAAACGAACATTACGAAAGGAATCATAGTGAAATTCTAGAATGGAAGAAAAGTTAATGTAGTGCAAAATGAGTAAAAAATTATATGTAAATTAAAATATGTAGATAAAAAATTGAAAAAATGACAAATGTATGAGTTATCATGCAATTATCTAACATATGCATAATTGGATTCCTATAGAGAATAAATGTGATACAAGGGATACATTAAGGAAAAAGCTGACACTTCTTGCAAAACTGAAAAAAAAAATTATTCACATATTAAAGAATTTTTTTAGCAGAAATACAAATAAGTGACACTTAGGCATATCAAGTGCTGCTATATTAAAAGGATATATTGGGTATACACCCAAAGGATTATAAATCATTCTATTATAAAAACACATGCACACATATGTTCATAGCAGCACTGTTTGCAATAACAAAGACCTGGAACCAACCCAAATGCCCATTGATGACAGTCTGGACAAGGAAAATGTGGCACATATACACCATGGAATACTATGCAGCCATAAAAAATGATGAGTTCGTGTCCTTTGTAGGGACATGGATAAATCTGGAAACCATCATTCTCAGCAAACTGACACAAGAAGAGAAAATCAAACACCCCGTGTTCTCACTCATTGGCGGGTGTTGAACAATGAGAACATATGGACACAGGGAGGGGAGCATCACACACTGGGGTCTGTTTGGGGGGCAAGGGAGGGACAGCGGTGGTGTGGGGAGGTTGGGGAGGGATAACATGAGGAGAAATGCCAGATTTGGGGGCAGGGGAATGGAGGCAGCAAACCACATATCCGTGTGTGTACCTATGCAACAATCTTGCATGATCTGCACATGTACCCAGAACCTAAAATACAATTTAAAAAAAGGAAAAAAAAATGATAAATTATCAAAACAACCAGAGAATAAAGATATATAACATCTTCAAAGAAATAATTATAAGGTTGGCAAACATCTCTTCAGCATAAATCATGGAATCCAGAAATAAAAATGAAATTATACCTTTATTCTCAAAGACTGTCACTACCAAACTCTAATATGTTAACAATTAAATTTTATATAAATAGATGAAATTATTAATAAAGCAGAGATTTCAGACTGGATCAAAATATATGCATATTGTAATAACATTAAAAAAATCACTTCCACTACATAATTTATGTACATCAAAAAGCCTATAATACAAATCAAAAATCTTGGTTGAAGCCCAGTATCTGTAACATTTAAGATTTTCTGTCAATGATAATTCCTCTTCATGCCTAGAGCATACTTTTGCTTCTTTTTACCCAATGTATAATATAATACTATATTATAACTATTTTTTTTTTATTTCTCCAGCTATTTGAAATAAGGGGCTATATGCTCTTACCATATCTGAATTATAGTGTGTTCTTAATACAGGTTATGTTAAGTTTACTTTCTGGCATTTATTTATTCAACCCATATTTATTGAGCATTTGCTGTATCGTAGAAACTCTTCTAGATACTGTTGATGCAGCCATTAATAAATGAAATAAAGTTTCTGTTCCCACAGAACTTACATTTCTAGGAGTAAATAAAGCAATGAGCAAACAATATAAAAGATATCAGTTGATGATAAGCACCCTAAAGCCAAGTAGTAGGGAATGATTTTACTGGGGACTAAATGTTGCCCTTTAATCAAAAGAGTTATGAAATAAATTTGTTAAGATGACATTTGAAAAATAATTTGAATGAAATGAGACAGTGTGTTACGCAGATTTATGACAGGAGCAGACTACATGCAGAAGCAGCATTAAGGACAAGTGTGCTTAGGCTAGAGCTGAATGAGTGGGAGAGAGACTAGGAAGAAATCAGAGTATAGATGGTGAAGAATCCTAGCTTCTACTCTGAAGGAGATAGAAAATTACTAGAGGATTCTGTGTAGATATGGTGTTTATTTCTTTGTTTGTTTGTTTGTTTGATTTTCATCAGAGTTTTTCAACTTTTAACACCCCACAGCCTGACTTGGGGTCTTGGGTGAGTTTAGAAACGTGCAATTCATTTAGGACATTATTGGTATATTCTAGATAAAAGAAGACCATGGAATGAAGAACATATTTCTGGGAGCTTTAAGAACTAGCCTGATTTTTGTTGTATTTTGAATGTATAGCCAAAAAGATTTACTGATGGTTTGAAAGTGGCATGTAAGTGAAACAGACAAGTAAAGGGTTATGCTAGGCTTTTACCTAATCAAGTTGGGAAACAGAATTGTTGTATTAGTGAGAGGACTTAATACTTTACTTACAATTCCCTGAACTTATGCATGTCATATCACTTTTGTAAACCTGAGCTTTTTCATATGTAAAATCAAGAAACTATTACAAAATTTCATATTGAAATTATTAGACAAAACTGATTTAAAATTTTAATGAATAATATCAATGTGTATATATATATGTATATATATATATATTAAACATACACAATAGGGATGTGGGAATACTCTGTTGCCATTTTTATCTATAATAATTTATGTCCATGATTTCAGCAGTCACAATATATTAGAATCGTTCTGAGGTTGGATGTATTTTTATTTATGTACATTAATAGCTCATAGTTAGCATTTTCATTTGCAAGCATAATTAACCTATAAAAAAGAGAAAATATGTGTATTTTATAGTTTAAATGTTTGAGTATTCAGTACACATATGTTTATAGTCTCACACATAAACTAATTTCAATAGAATAATTTTGACTTCAAGAGATATATTGGGAATTTTTAGCATTGTACATGCAGAATAGCAGCAACACTAAAATATTAAAGCAATAGTTTAGCCAACTATACTTTACCAATGTTCATACGGATATTAGGAAGCCTTGTCACGCTTTTGCCACTCACTATCTTAGCATTGTACAACTCACTTAAATTCTCTGTGTATTTAAGTTTCTTCTTTTGGAAAAGAGTATAAAAATTCCAACTAGTTGAATTGTTGAGAGTAGTAGGTACAACTATAATGTCCATAAAAACAGCCATTGTTCTTATTGTTAATTATTTGAATAATACCTTTTCATAGTTCTAAAAGAAAACATAATGCTTAGACTAGATAGTACATAATTTTTTTTAAAGTCCTAATTTTTAACATTTATGTTATACCTCTAAATATAATATATAAAAAAATACTTTCTAGAAGAAGACATAAGAGAACATCCTATTACTGTGGAGTAGGTGAAAATTACCTACATGGGAAAAAATGGTAAATGTAAAGAAAAATAATAAATTAAGCTATGTTACAATTAAATCTTATTATCATCAAAGCATTGTTGAGATTAATCAAAATTGTTGGATGTGTTTTGAATATATGTATGTATACATGTCAATGCCCATATATATGCATGTTTCTGTATATGTGCTTGCATTCTCACATATACATTCATATCCAAAATATATAAATAATGTCCATATAGAGATATGCAGACAGAACTACCTAATTTAAAATTACGATAAATATCATAGATGCTTCAGAGAAGACCACATTTAGATTGGTAATGAATATATAGAGGCTGATCCATTTGTGTCCTTGACTAAATTTAATTATAAATTTCCTTTATTATTTTTAGTTACTGTTAAAAATTAATTTAACTTTAAATTTATGGGCCAGTTAGGATACAAACCTAAAACCGAAGAAAGATACTGTCATATGACTTTTTCTTTTCTTGCATTATTGCATTGGCTAGAACTTCCAGCACTATGTTGAATCAGAAAGGTGAGAGTGAATGTCTTTGCCTTGTTCCCAATTGACTTGGAAAGCGATCACCACTAATTAAAATGTTATCTGTACATATATATATGTGTCTGTGTATATATATGTGTGCCTGTGTATATATATGTATCTATATACACACATATATATATGCACACACGTATATATATACACATATATATATATATACACACACATAATATGTGTATATATATATGTGTGTGTGTCTATGTATATATATATGTGTATATATGTGTGTATATACATATGTACACATATATATGTGTATATATGTATGTATATACATATATACGTATATATATACATACATATATATCTATGTAATTGAACTTTAGGTTCTTGGTACACATGCAGATCATGTAGGATTGTTGTGTAAGTACACACATGGCAATGTGGTTTGCTGCCTCCATCCCCTTGCCCCCAAATCTGGCATTTTTCCTCATGTTATCCCTCCCCAACCTCCACACACCGCCACTGTCCCTCCCTTGTCCCCCCAACAGACCCCAGTGTGTAATGCTCCCCTCCCTGTGTCCATATGTTCTCATTGTTCAACATCCGTCAATGAGTGAGAACACGGGGTATTTGATTTTCTGTTCTTGTGTCAGTTTGCTGAGAATGATGGTTTCCAGATTCATCAATTTCCCTTCAAAGGACACAAACTCATCATTTTTTATGGCTGCATAGTACTCCATGGTGTATATGTGCCACATTTTCCTTGTCCAGTCTGTCATCAATGGGCATTTGGGTTGATTCCAGGTCTTTGCTATTGTAAACAGTGCTGCAATGAACATATATGTGTGTGTGTCTTTTTAATGGAAGTATTTATAATCCATAAGATTGGAAAGGAACAAATAAAATGGTTTCTATTTATAGATGGTGTGATTGTTTACATTTTTTAAATCCCAAAGGACCTATTAAAAAGAAAGAAAGAAAGAAAAAATAAGTGGGAGCTAAAGGATAGGAACTTATAAACCCAAAGATGGAAACAACACACACTGGTGTTTACTTGGTGGGAGGGTGTGAGGAGAGGGAGGAGCAGAAGGGATAATTCCTGGGTACCGGGCTTATTGCATGGGTAATTAAATGACATGTACAAGAGACTCCTGTGACATGTGTTTACCTATGTAACAAACCTTCACATGTACCCCTAAACCTGAAATAAAAGCTAAAAAAAGAAGATACTGCCATATACCTAATAATCTGATTAATATTTAAAAAAGAGAAAATACTCAAGTTGGTGAGGATAAAGGTCAATCCTGGTGGGGTGGTAAATGTTATACATTGAAAAATTATCAGTGTCTGCTAATACTGAATATTCTATAACCTGGCAATTTTACTCATAAGAGTATACCCAGAAGTGCTTGGATATATTCATGGAAATTAATTTATAATTGTGCTTATAACAGCATTATTTGCATTGGACCTAACTTGAAGAAAGTCCAAATGCTCCTCAATAGAAAAAAATACAAAGATAAATTGTGGTTAATTCAAACAACAGAATATCACACAACAATGTAAATGAATAAAATACAATGAAGCACAGCAATATAGATAACTTTAAGAAACATAGTACTGAGCAAAAACACTCTATACAAGTAAAGTTAAACTTATATAAGGTTCAAAAACAGTAACATTAATCTAAGGTGTTGGAGTCAGCTCAGTGGTTACCTTTTATAGACAGCAGTTGAAAGAAGGAGTTAAAGGAGACCTTTAGGGTGCTGAATTTATCTATTACTTGGTTTTTTTGCTAATCACCAATTTGTTCAATTGATTAAAACTTCATCTAACTCTACACTTATTTATGCCCTTTTATATATGTATGCAATACTTCAAATGCTAAATAAAGTAGATTAGCTCATTCTAGAAGTTTTCAATGTATATGAAGACGTCTGTGACATGTGGGATTTTCTGCTCTACAAAAATCTAATCACACATCGCTGCTCTTTGAGCAACAGGATTACAGAAAAACTGTTGACATGCATAATTTGCCCAATTATTTATAGACTCTTTTCTAACACAATTTTATGGAAACAAATAGTCTTGCTTTCAAAGATATGCAAATGATAATGGTAGTTACAGGAATATAATGAGGAGGATAAGCACCTCCTAGCACATAACTCTCTCTTGGCTTATGCAGGAACATAGGAAAATATTGACTGAATTAATAGCTGAAGTTGCATTGCAGCTACATAGCTTCTGATTCGTCAACACAGTAGTTTCTATGGATATATTTAATTTAAAGTTGAATGAATTACATTAAGGTGACATTCTCTTAAGTATACACATTCTATACTCCATTGTCCTGGCTTCATACTCAGGAACACTCTAAGGGAAACACACAGGGATATGTGCCCCATGATTGAAAAACCTTTCATGGTGAGTTACTTTTATGTTTGGATGTACCCTGTTTCTCAGTTTGGGGTGCAGTGAGAAGTTGAAAATTGACAGTTTAGAGTCTCAGGTAAATCATCTTAGTTCATATCAGGTCTTCTACCAAACCTCTGTTTTCCTACATCATCCTTTTCAAGTAGCCAGAGTGGTACATGCCCTGGAATCACAAAAACAGCTAACTCTCTCATTTCAGTATTTCTTGATTATCCCACAGAAAATTTAAGACTTCATTGAAGTTCTAGCAGTAGGGCCAATTTACTTACTATCCTGTCTTGATATTTTTCAAAGACTTTGGGGATGATAACAGACAATGTTCATAAATTTTGGTACTGTTTAGGAAGAAATATTACAAGAAGTGAATACAACATTTTAAATCTCAAAATTTTACCCATTACCAACATTATCACCTCTATAAGTCAATTGTATTTAAAATATATTCTTTAGAAAAATAACTTACATGCTAAGCTTTAAATAAAATAACAAATAATTCCAGATCAAAATAGGTGTTTATGTTTCTTTAATATAGTACGTCTCAGAGCCTTTAATGTATAATGTTAATCTGTCCAGGATATGTTATGCAGTATCTTCTGGAATTCTTTCATTGCATTCAGCTTTATTTTAAAAAATCCCATGGACATTTTTCAGAAGTATTCCGGAGAAATGCCTTTGACACTGGGAAGTGTTAAATATACAGGTAGATGCACATGTATATTAGCTGTTGTTAAAAGTTTTCTGATATTAAAGGAACATAATCTGTATACCTAATAGTAAGATTTTGAATTGTCAACATGTCATTATGGCTCATCAAAGTCAGTTTTCTTGTTGTAATTTTCTATAACAGAGCCCAAAAGAGAAGCACATAATATCTGTTAGAAAAAGCCAGATTATACATAAAACATAACAACATAACAGTAAACCTGGACAGTTAAACGTAGATCAACTCCAAATACCCAAAATAACAATTGGATGTTTTCATATATGTACATGACTTCTTGAACAAATTTGGCAAAAGTTTTCTGTTGGAAAATATGATGCTGTTACCAGTGTAAGATCAGACATAACCACATTGACAGATGTTTGTGTCTTCTCACGAGGTCAGATTTTTATTGATGCTTATTCAATCATAAGAGCTGCCAGCCTCATGGGGTTCTGAGAGAGGCAATTCTCCTTAGTACTGCCCATTTGGTAGTCAGAGCCACGATCACACAGGCTCAAACTAGTCCACAAGTCAATCAATACTGCAAGTCATGCATAGTAGTATACTTAATCCATATCTAAATATGATTCATTTAAATTTTCACATAAAACAAATTAACATTTGACATCAGAAGAAAAAAAATGATAGGAAAAAAACAGATTAATGAACCAGTCCAAGGAGAGTGAGGTGGACAAGCAGAGTATCTTGGGCTGATCTCCGTGGTTGTAAATACCTTGCAAAGAAGAGTCCTTGATTTGGGCAGAGATGTCTACAGCAGATGCCAGGTGCTGACTGTGAGTAACAGCAAGACAGTGTCTATTGAGGTGACTATGTCTAGCTGGTAGAGAGTCACTCTTACTCTTCTGCTTTCCTCTGATGTCATGTAGGAGTTCTTCATTTGAAGAACTCAGTGTAAGCTAGGGGTACAATGCAGTCTGCTAATATTACTTGTACATTCTGTGACCTAGAAAGCCAGGCAGAGATAGTGGGACTAAAGGGATTAATGGAAGATAACCTACAATGACATATCGATCTTCATTTGAAACTCATCACATGCTTGATCAAATGAACCAAAGAAAGTTATTTTTAATTCCACCATTCTGTAATCTCCTTACATATGGGATTTTATTTTCTCCTGTGTGTGTAGGTATGCTTAACATGCACAGTTGTGTGGGTGTTTTTTTTTTTTTAACTCTATTCTCTCAGAGTTTCTCGTATGATGTAACCTCAAACATTTGACACAACATATGATAATGGTTACCTGTTTTCTGATTTTTTTAAATTAACTGGCCTGGATTGAAATAACCAGATATGAAGGTATAAAAGCAGTTTTCAGAATAGCTTAAACTTTATTGCCAAATTTACTTGTATTAATTTAGGACAGTGAGTTAATGAAGATATATAAGCTTTAAAAAGTCTCTGAATTTTAATAGTATTTTATCTTTACCTTCAAATTCCTTCGTGAGTGTTTTAGGCAAGATAAGATTTTATGATATTTGAGTGTTTTGTAAAGCTTTATGTAATCAAATTATTTACTTATTTTCAAGAAATGCTGCTGATTACATGTATAAACATACATGTGATATACATTAACATTCAGAATGTGAAATTTAATTCTAAGGATAAGTAACATGTTACCTTTCACATTACTGAATTAATTTATCTTGATATCTAAAGCCTCCCTTTCTACTTCATTGACCTCTCATATTTTATATGACAAAAGGTCTTCCTGACAACTAAGTGTTCTATTAAAATTCTATTGTATCTTCACCTGACACTCCCCAAGCTAACTGACTGAAAAAATAAATAAATAAATAAAAATAAAAAAACACCTAGTGACATGGCACTTCTCTTCCATTTTTCCATCTGCCTGAGACAGAAATGATGAACCCATTCTATTTAAGTGGAAATTAGGTACATGAAGAGTTGATGTATTGTTTTGGGTGCTACTTTCAATATTTATAATAATACAGAACAGATTCAATGGACTGAAATGTATGGGACAATGTGTACATGCCTTAAGCCAGGACAATTCCTATTTACATTTTTCTCCAGTTTAATTATTAATAATGTTACAGTCCCCTCTCACTTTCAGAAATACTGGTTAGGGAAATCAAGTATAAAAATAACCACATTTATAGAATACTATTTCTTTTAGATGTTGATAGTTACTTCATGAAAAAAGAGAATTGATGATTATAAACATTCAAGAAATACTAGGTCAAATAAATTTGAATAATGCATTTTTTTAATTTCTACAGGTATTCTGAGAATTTGCTATGATAATGTATGTTCTGACTTTTTTCAAAGATTGATTTAATATGACATGTCAGCCAATCTTATATCATAAAATAATCATTTTTCTATGGAGAATATCTGAACTGGTACCTAAAACTTTGGAAAATAATTTTCTAATGAAAGTTGTGAAAGCCACTGTCTCTTCCCAGACATGCCCTTGACCTTTCTGCTTTCTGGTCTCTCTGCTATATTTTGGCTGCCATTGACTTCTCTTCGTCAGTCCCTATTGCATATAGCTAGGATCACCACATAATTTATCATTCAAACGGGGAAACTTTTGAGAGTGAGAGAGAGCACAATGAATAATTACAAAGAGACAGTAGGCTAAACACAGGACTGCCCCAGGTAAATCTTGACACAAGGTCAGTGAATCAACTGAGCATATTTAGAAGTCTAGTAGCCTCATAGATAAAGAGGCGTGAGTACCTTAAATGAATTAATTTGTGTACTGTAATTGGCTTCCTCCAAATTGATGTATCTCCATTTAATTTGTTTATCTTTGACAGCTTCCCATTAGCTGCTAAACAACTACAACTGCATAGTGTGGAATATGTGTCCAAATTTACAAGATATGCTCATGAATATGTTGTTTCATTTAAATAACTCCTTATCTAGAATGGCCTGTACAGGTCACCCAAATAAAGATACAATTTAATACCAAGTCTGATTAATATTTAAGAAGGTAAACAAAAAATTAAATCAACATCCTGGAGAGGGATATAAATTTACTTAAATATGCTTAAATTACTTAAGTATACTTAACTTTACTTAAATATACAAAATGAAAGTAAATATACTTTCACTGCCAACAACATTTATTGACAAATCTAAAAAAAAAAAAAACTATGTTAGGCATTTTCAGAGCTCACTATACTAACTAATCCTAGCATGAACTGCACAGCAGATTAACAAGGACACAAGGGATTTAAGAGAATAAAAGTTATAGTCACCTTAATGCCGAAAGACTGGCCAACATCGGTAACAATAAAATTTGGTTTGGGAATGATGTTTACCTAACACTCGATACTATCTTTAGAGGTATTCTAACCTCATGAGAATTTGTTCCACTTGTTATGAATTTGTCTATTACATACCTTAAACATACTTAAAATACATATTAATACATTTCAGACATAAAATACAAAATAAAATAAGTCTATGCATTAGCTGGCATATTTTACCTCTCAGGTTTTTAAAATCTTGTTCTCAGCTCTTGTATACAGTATTGCCTAATTAGAATAATCATAGAAAATCAATTTTAGATTTTCTAAAATATTAGAAAATCATTGCCATATATAGATTTAATTCAAAGCCCTTTGGATAAGAAATTTTTAAAAAGGCATATTCATCAGGCATGTTAATCTGCTGAATATAACTGACACATGAAAAAAAATAAGTCAAACAAATAAGGTACAAATGAAATATTAAAAACTCCAAAGTGCTTTAGGTGCACTAATCTCTTAGTAGGACATTAAGGATGAAAATCCATTGCTTTTGAATTGTGGCATTTTTTGTTTTCTCTAACAAGTTCTGACTGAATAAAACACAGTTAATTGTTAATCAAACTTTCAGGCCTTTTAAACTCAAGGTGTCAATTTGTTCAAATACTGTTTACCTATGAAAGCAGTATAGAAACTAGAGCTGCACTGATTACAGCTTTACGGAATGTCAAATTTTCAGTATTGGTACTCTATAGAAAAAGGATTACTGGGCCAGGGCTCATGAAAAATTTACTGCATGTTCCCTTCTAAGAATAGAGGTCAATATATTTTTAAAATTATATATATATATATACATGTATTGCTAATGGGATTTTTACTACTCAATCCATCTAAATATATTTTAATTTACTTCATTTCAGAACTGTGCTAAGTAATTTTTATTTTATTTTTTTGATACAAGGTCTTACTGTGTCGCCCAAGCTGAAGTGCAGTGGTGTGATCCCAGCTCATTGCAGCATTAACCTCTCAGGCTCAAGTGATCCTCCCACCTCAGCCCCCTAAATAGCTGGAACTGCAGAAACTTGCCACCATGCCATTGTTTTTGTTTGTTGTTGTTTTGTTTTGTTGTTGTTGTTGTTTGAGAAAGGAGGTCTCTATGTTGCCCAGGTTGGTCTTGAACTCCTGGACTCAAACAATCCTCCCACCTTAGCCTCCCAAAGTGCTGAGATTACAGGAATGAGCCACCATGCCCAACTTTTTTTTTTCTTTTCTTTTCTTTTTTTTTTTTTTTTTTTTTTTTGAGATGGAGTCTCATCCTGTCGCTAGGCTGGAGTGCAGTGGTAAGATGTTGGCTCACTGCAACCTCAGCCTCCTGAGCAGCTGGGACTACAGGTGTACACCACCACGCTCAGGTAATCTTTGTATTTTTAGTAGAAGGGGGTTTCACCATATTGGCCAGGATGGTCTCAATCTCTTGACATTGTGATCCGCCCACCTTGGCCACCCAAAGTGCTGAGATTATAGGTGTGAGCCACCATGCCTGGCTTTCTTTTTAAAATAATAGCAGTTATTCGTAGATGATGCTGCTGAAATAAATTCCAGGGTGAAGACATAAACCAATAAAGCAATGTAGAGACATAAGTGTGGGTAAACCTCTATAAATAAGAGATTTAGATAAATATACATGTGATTTATATGATATTTGTATGTGACATACTCTATCTATTAACATCTATCTGTCTATTTATCTACCTACTTACCAAACTTTGGATGTGAATGAAGAATTCCACAAATTCTAATTCTGCTGGAGGAGTAGAAAGAGAAAGAAGGAGAGAAGCAGAGAGGGAGAAAGAAGAGCACAATTTATTTTCTAGATGCTAACACCTCTAAACACTCTTCAGAGTTCTGAATCTGTAACATCATCAATTACAAGATATTTGGATTCCACAAATAATTGTAGAGAAGAAACAGGGTCATGTTTGTATTAATTTAATACTATTATTGGCAAGTTAAAAAATATATTTTTTCTTTTCACATATATTTAAGAGTGTCGGGCACCAAAGAGAATAATGTCAAATTAAATACAATTTTGAGAAAAGAATTATTTTAAAAATCTCTAATGGCTGTGTAAGCTAATGAGCTTATGTATTCTCTAATCATTTGGATTTTATGTTTGCTGGGTTATGTGGAAGGGTAGTCAGCTGCTCTGGATGTTTTCTTATCAGTGCTTTACAGAATGGCAAAGAAGTTGCTTCATCTGACAAGGCAGAAGAAGAAATCTTTCGATATTTGTGAGCCTTTGGTTAAGTATGAGATTAGAAAACTGCAAACATTTGGAAGTTGTTTAAAAGGTTTCTGAAATATTTGTTTTGTAATAAGCATAAAAATAAACACTTAAAGGGGAAAAAGGCAAGAAAAAAATTCACAACGTATTATTTTGAAGAGATATATTTTCTTTAAAAGCAACACCTACCCGTTGTTGAATATTTAAAAGTTGTGTGAACACACTGAAAACCAAATATCTTTACCTAGCTTTCATCCACAGAACTCAGCCACTGGCAATTTTGTGCATTTTCAATTTATCATTTGTCTCTTTAATGTCACTTCTGCTAGCTGCTTACTATTCCATACAAATAATATCTCATCAATTTTTTAGCCTGTGTTCTATTCGAAAATTAAGTTATATCCATTGTTTTGCTCATTTTAGAGAAATACAAAGTTTCATTTTCAAAAATATTTATGTACACCTGTGATTCTTTCTTTAAAATGTATTTCTGGATATAATCAAATGTTAATTACATTTCTAAATTTTTGATGTGTTTTGCTATATTGCCTTACAAAAAAGTATAAATGTTTATGCTGATGATATTTATTATTAAGGTGTCCATGTCTTATGCCATTACAAACACTGGGTATCTAACATAAAATTTCTTATTAAATAAGCAAAACTGAAATCCCATTATTTAAATTTGCATCACTGATATGGTAGTGAATATCTGTACCTGGTCCTATTATAGTTCTCTTCTTCAATTACCTACCTGTATCCTGCCTCCTTATTTCATTATGGGGGATTTTTTCTCTTACATATTTATATGATTTGGTAATACAGTAATATAAATAATCCCACTTTTGTTTGTGTGTTGTAATGATCTCTCAATTTTTCTTTTATATTGTATTATTTCATTCTTTTATTTCTGTCATTCTGTAATCATATGTACTATATTTCTTATAGTTTATTTATAGTTGTAGGTGTCTGGTATGGGACTTCTGGCCTCATTCTTCAGTCATGTGGAAAGGGCCTAACTACGATAAGAAAGGCTCTCCCCAACCACTCCCCTCCCGCGGGGAAAATTCCTTATCTCACTCTGCCATGGCTCGGCCCAAGACTAGCAGCCTCCCCCACCCAGCAACGCACCGAACCAATCACCATCTGCTCTATCAGCTCTCCCGTAACTTCCTGTACTTCAAGCTTCCACCCGGCAGACTTTTT